>PISX010021361.1:0-33842 GCA_004024625.1 Mellivora capensis
CTCTCATGGTTCATCTCCCCCCCAGTTTCCCTCAACTCCCTTCTCCTCTCCATCTCCCCATGTCCTCCGTGTTATTTGTTATGCTCCACAAATAAGTGAAACCATATGATAATTGACTCTCTCTGCTTGACTTATTTCACTCAGCATAATCTCTTCCAGTCCCGTCCATGTTACTACAAAAGTCTGGTATTCATCCTTTGTCCTATTCATTCATTTGGGACCTATTCCTCTGTCACCTCATTATGTCTCTATCGATTTCTATGTTTTAAGAAAGTCAGCCAGGTCTCCTGTTCTCAAAAGTAGAAGAAGGTGGTCCCGTAGTGCTCTCCCATGCAATTTCCTCTCTTCACCAGATCCTGGTGCTTCAGGAGTGTCTCCTATGTTTATTGAATGCCCCCTACTGTTGTAGCTGTGACACTTTTGCCTTCAGTCTGGTTATCTGCTGTGGCTCTCTTGCCTATTGTGGGCAGGGTTTGGTCTCTGTTTTGTTAAGGGGCCAATCTGCAGCCGCCTTGGGCTTAAGCTAGGTCAGATCAGATGTTTGCCAGAGATGCAGTCACAACAAAGTGCATGGTGTTGTCCCCGTGACACTTTTGTTGGTGGACTGGGCCTGCAGTCAGACTAGATGTCAGCCCAATGCTGGGGCTGCAGTCAAACTGGTATTATGGTTATCTTCCCTTTTCGCCAGGGCAGGAGACACCTTGGAGTGGTGGTGACCCCTTTCTGGACTGCTTGCACAAAGCCACTATTATGGTGCCACTTTAGATGGATTCCTGCCAAGTGAAGTGGATTGGATGGGGTGGATCAGCAAGAAAATGTGGGGTGAGGCTGTATGGTTAGGAAGCTAAGTGGAGTGTTTATGTTGGTTCTGGGAGATGTCCATTTATCTTAGCTGAGGCAAGGGGCAGAGAGGAGAATGGGAGAGAAATGGTGACTAACAGCTCTTTTGTTTTTGAAGTCTCCTAAAGATCCCTGACCCTCTTGTGTTTGTTCTGAGATTAGTAAATAAACCTGCCTGTATATCCCTGGCATTTTTCAAATTGCTGCCTCTGTGCTGTATCTCAGTGGCTTGCTTTGTTATGCCATCTTTTTAAGGGCAGAGACTTTTCCCTTGCTGTCCAGCTCTTCCAGAGCTCTGCTCACTGATTTTTAAAGTTCTTGGTGTTAAAGCCCCACTAATAGTTAAAAAAACAAACAAGCAAAAAAACAAACAAACAAACAAACAAAAAACCCACAAAACTGACAAAGTTATGTTCCCCTGGTTTTCAAAGCCAAATGTCATGGGATTTGTCCTCTAGTGTGTGTTCTCCATGCCTGGGGTGCCTGTATGGGGTCTACTCCTTTCTCTTCTCTGTGCTTGTAGTGTCCTTTTCTCCTGAGGTCAGTCTTGTTGGCTCTTTGGTTCCTGTTGATGTCTCTGCCCTTGCTACTTCCTGTCAATGTGGTCTCTTCTCTAGATAAGCTGTGGTGAGTCTGTTCTACCAGTCTTCAGGTTGTTTTCTGGATTATTTCTCCTAATGTGGATGTTGTATAGGTATATTCATGGGACAAAGTGAACTTAGGATCCCCTTACTCCACCATCTTCCCTAGATCTGATTTCATTTTTCTTTAGACACAAATACTGCATTGAGCATATATATCACTTCTTTATCCATTCATCTATCGATAAACACGTGGGTTGCTTCCATATCTTGGATAAATAATGCTACAATAAACAGACTTCTGTGAATATATCTTTTCAAATTAGTGTTTCATTTTCTTTGGGTAAACACCCAGAAATGAAATTACTAATTGTATGGTCTTATTTTAATATTTTGAGAAAGTTCCGTATTGTTTCATAATGCTCGCACCAATTTACATTTCCATTAACAGTCAAAAGGATTCCTTTTTCTCTACATCCTCACCAACACTTATTTCTTAAATTTTTGGTAATAGCCATTCTGACAGGTGTAAGGTGATAGCTCATTGTGTTTTTAATTTGCATTTCCCTGATGTGTTGAACATCATTTTATGCATTGGTCATGTGTGTGCCTTTGGTAAAAAGTCTGTTCAAGTCCTCTGCTCATCTTTAGTCAGAATTTTTGTGGTGTTGCATTGTATAAGTTCTTCATATATTAACCCCTTATTAGATCTATCACTTGCAAGTATCTGCTCCCATTCAGTAAGATACCTTTTAGTTTTGTTGATGTTTTTCTTCACTTTGAAAGGCTTTTTAGTTAGATGTAAGCCTAGTTATGATCTTAGTTGTTTTTGTCTGGGGGGACGGAGCCAGAGAAATATTACTGAGGTTGATGACCAGGAGTTGACTGCTCATGTGTTCTTTTAGAAGATTTATAGTTTCAGGTCTCATATTTATTTAGTTCTTTAATCCTTTTGAATTCTCTTTTTGTGTATAGTAATAAGAATGGAGTCCCGTTTCATGCTTTTGCATGTAGCTGTCCAGTTTTCTCAACACCATATATTGAACAGACTATCTTTTCTACACTTTAAGTTCTTTCCTCCTTTGTTGGTTAATTGTCCATATAGGTGTGAGTTTGTCTCTGTTTCATTGATCTATGTGTCTATTGTGCCAGTAACAAATTTGTCTGATAACTATAGTTTTGTGGTATAAGATTTGGGATTGTGATACCTTCAGCTTGTTTTGTTTTTACTTTATTTTACTATTAAGAATGCTTTGGCTATTTTGTATTATAGGTCTTTTGTGGTTCCATGTAAACTTTACAGTTATTGGGGTGCCTGGGTGGCTCAGTGTGTTAAAGCCTCTGCCTTTGGCTCAGGTCGTGATCCCAGGGTCCTGGGATCTAGCCCTGCATCGGGCTCTCTGCTCGGCGGGGAGCCTGCTTTCTCCCTTCTCTCTCTGCCCGCCTCTCTGCCTACTTGTGATCTGTCTGTCAAATATATAAGGGGATTCTTAAAAAAACAAACAAAAAAACCTTTACAATTATTTGTTTGAATTTTGTTGAAAGTTTGATAGGGATTGCATTGAATCTGTATATTGCTTTGAGTTTTATGGACATTTTAACAATGCTCTTCCAATTCATGAAGCATGGTATATTTTTCCGTGTGTGTGTGTGTGTGTGTGTGTGTGTGTGTGTTGTCTTAAAATTTTTTCCATCATTGTCTCATAGTTTTCAGGTTATAGGTCTTTCTTTCATCTCTTTAGTAAATTTATCTCTAGGTATTTTGTTCTTTCCCATGCAATTGTAAATGGAATTTTTAATTTTTTTCTTTCTGCTAGTTCATTATTAATGTATAGGAATGCTATCTTGTAAAGCCAGTTTAGTGGTGATGAATGTCTTGGAAATTCATTCGCTTCCAGCTCTGAATGATAACCTTGCTGGGTAGAATATTTTTGGTTGTATGGCTTTTTCTTTCAACACTTAGAATACATCATGCCACTTTTTTCTGGACTGCAAGTTTTCTGCTGAAAAATGAGTTGATAGCCTTTAGGGTTTCCACTGTATGTAAATAGTTGCTTTTCTCTTAGCTTTTAAGTTATTCTTTATTAATTTTTGACTTTGTTATGTGTCTTGGTATGGATGGCCTTGTGTTCATATTGTTTGAAGTGGTGTGTTTACTGAAGCTAGATGTCTAATCCCTTCTCATGTTAGGGAAATTTTCATGTACTATTTCTTCAAACATTTTTTTGCCCCTTTCTTCTTCTCTCCTCCTTTTGGGATTCCATAATGCAAATATTGTACACCTAATGTTGTTGCTGAGATCCCTTAATATATTCTCAATTTTAAACTTCCCTTTTCTTCTTGCTGTTCAGGTTGGGTTCTTTCCATTACCTTGTGTTCCATATCACTGATACTTTTTTTGTTTTTGTTTTTATTTATTTTTGTTTTTTGTTTTTGTTTGTTTTACATCTTCTAATCTGCTGTTGATACCCTCTGGCATATTTTTTCATTTCAGTTATTGTATTCTTCAGCTCTGAATGGTTTTTATATGTTTTCTTTGTTAAAGTTATTACTGAGTTAATTCATTCTCCTTTCAAGTCTAGTGAGTATCTTTATGACCATTACTTTGAACACTGTATCAGGTAGATTGCTTATTTCTGTTTCAATTAGGTATTTTTCTGAGATTTTTGTCTTTTGTTTGGAACATAATTTCATTTTGTCTGTGTCTCTCTGCTTCTATGCTTTATGGAAGTCAGCAACAATTTCTGGTCTTAAAGATAGTGGCCTTAGGTAGAAGGCATCCTGTAAGGCCCTTCCTGCTGTGACTGGGTCACAACTACTGTGGGAGTGCTGGTGAATGGAGCTGGCTTCCTCTTCACCAGGGCAGGATTTGCTCTCCGGGAGTGCTGGTCCTGGCTGGAGCTGCTGCCAGGTGTGGTTAAGATGGTAGTTGCTTTTGGGAAAATGCCAGTACTGATTGCATTTAGGTGGAGTAAAGCCCCACTGAGTTGCAGAGGTCCCAGAGTTAAGCCCTGCTAGTTGTTATGGGGGCTCATCTTCCTGGTACAGGTCCCCAGGGCTGAGGGTGCTCCATATGGGGCTTGATCCCTTTGTTCTCATGGATGACCTTCATAACTATTCTATCCCTCCTGCTTATGTGTTCCCACTGTATCTGTTTTTTGTCATTTTCACTGTCACTTTCAGAGAGTTGCATTATATATGTCATACCTTGATTTGTCTGTAACAAGAAATATGCTCAGGATCCTCCCCCAATACCATTTTCCTGAAATCTCTTTATAGAACTTTTTGATAATCCTTTTTATTTCAGTAGGAAAGGTGTTATTATTCATTCCTACTTTCCTTTCTAATTTTAGAAGTTTGAGAACTATTTTGTTTTTCTTAGTCTAACTGAATATTTCTCAATTTTGTTGCTCTTTTCAAAGATTCAAGTTTTGGTTTGATTGACTTTTCCTCATTTCTTTATTCTTTATCGTATTTTTCTCTTCTGATCCTTCCAATAGCCTTCATTCTATTGTCTTTGGGTTTAGATTGCTTTTCTCTTTCTAGCTCCTTAAGGCAAAAACTTAGGGTAATGATTTGAGATTTATTTTGGTTGTGATTTTGTATAGTTATATCATACTTTAAAAATCCTTTTGACAGATCTCTGCTTTTAGTTGGAATGTTTAATGCATTTATCTTTAAAGAAATTACTGATAGGGACTTCTGTCATTCTACAATTTGTTTTCTATATGTGATAGGTATTTACTCATTTTTCCATTATAACTTTGGGGTTCATATTAAATTTATAACAGTCTAGTTAGAATTAATAGCAGCTTACATTTACCAGTATACAAGAACTGCTTCTCTGCAATTCTAGACATTTGCTCTTATTGTCAAATTTTATTTCATAAACTGAGATTATTGTCAAATTATATTTCATAAACTGTGTCAGATTTGTGTGTTCTGTTGAGTCGCTCTAGCAAATTTTTCCAATTACAGTTTTTCAGTTTTAGAATTTGTATTTGACTCCTTTTATAATATCTGTTTCTTAGTTGATATTTTCTATTTGATGATGCATTGTTCATTTGTTTCCTTTAGCTCCTTTGTCTGTGGTTTCCTGTAGCTCTTTGAGCACATTAAAAACTGCTAAAGTCTTTAGCAAGTTCAATTTCTGCTTTAAAGACAGTATTAACTTCTTTCCTGTTTCCTTGTGTGCTTTTTTTTTTTTTTCCTCCCAAACCGGTCATTCTAAATATTCCAATGTAACAACTGTAAAAATTGGATTCTGCTTCCTCTCTAGAATTAGTTTTGTTGCTTGTTGTAGTTACTTAGTGAATCTTGAAAACTGTTTTTATAAAAATTGTGTTCTTTGTCATGTGTGGTCTGTGAAGTCTGTGTTTCATTAGTTTAGTGGTCAGCTAGTGGTTTGACAGAGCTGTCCTTAAGTGCTTGCAGATGAAAGAAAGAAAAAGAAATAAAATACACTAGTCCCCTGGGCTTTGCAGATTGACTCTGTTAGGTCCCCCCATCAGTACTTATTCAGGGTATTTATGGGCTGGTGTAAACATAAGCAAGAAGTAAAAGCTTAGGGTCTTCTCAGATCTTTTCTGAGGATGTATCCTGATCTGGGTTTTGGATGTGGCAGCTTTTCAAAGCCTTTATTCCCCAAAGTACTTCACTCTCCAGCTTTTCCTTTCATTCAGTCCTCAGCCATGTGTCTGTTGTCTGTCATAACTGTTAACTCTAGCCTCAGGCAGGAGCATGTTCATTTCCTTATCAGTATTTTGGAGAAGCACCCTCTGGAGCAACACCCTGAGAAACTTCTGAGTTAGGTTAAACAAAGGTAAAACCCCTTATTTGAATCCTCCCAGCAGCCCTCAGAGCAAAACAAACACTATTCCGTGGGAACAGGAGTATTCTGCCTCCTGTAGAACCAGGTCCCCATACCAGTTACAGGCTGCCATTTTTCAAGACCACTACTGGCTGGGAAGGAGGATGGGGAAAGACCGAGATAAAAATGCTATCAAGTTAGCCATCTGAATTTCAGTCACATTTTAAGCTTTCATTTGATTTCTTTTACATCATCTTCCAGACTTTGAACAATATTGAGTGACAGTTTCTGCCAGTCTTTCTAGTGTTTCTGTGGATGGGTCCTTAGAGTTCTTCATTCTGCCATTTTCATTGCCTACATACATGCATAATATTTTACGGAAATAGACACACCAATTGGATGAATGTGAGCTGATTTTCCTATTATATTCTGAATGTGTGATGCTTTATTAAAATTTTATAAATACTTAGACTGTTATATGATAAAAACACTGCATATATATTTGGCATAATAGGTACAAAATGGAGCATAGAAAAATTCATAAATGAACATACTTCTAAATTGTATAAGGGAATTTAGGGGCTAGCATGAACATACTTGTACCCTTGTAGTGTGACTACCATGTTCACCCTTTCCCTACTATTAGAAAAATTATTAGTTTGACCCAGTACAGCTTCTTGCTAGAGTATGAAAAGCCTCTTGTTTTAATATTTTAAATTGAGCATTAAAGAGCTCTGAGGAACATTGTCTCCAAAAATCCATTCAAATGTTTTGTTGCTAGATGCTCTAGTTAATGTTTGTCTTTGTTACCAGTACTTCTTAAAACACACTGTTTACTGTCTTTGATCTCAAAATAGTATGTCATGCCTTATTTAGAAATAACTACTCCCTTCATGTACCTTTAGGGAGGTTCTCCTAAATAGCAAGAAAGGGAATACTTGTCAAGCTCTATGGTTACAAGATATAATCACCCCAAATCACCATACCTGCTAAATTGTTAACTGACAAGGGATATTACTTTATATGCTAAAGAAAATTATAGTAAACACACAACACTATTGGGTTTACTCATGTGAATATCTGATGCAAGGAACAGTATGCTGAGCAAAATGCAACATTTTATTCATTAGATGTTAGAAATTACAGTCCTTTGGATGGGATTTTATGTTAAGATATTTTTCCTCTGGGTAGGAAAGCAATTCTTTTTATTCTAACTGAAGACTGTTCAACATATAATCAGTTTTTAAGGGAGCCTTCAATACAGTACATCTGGTTGAAAAGTGACATTGCAGGATACAGCATACCAGATAAGAATTAATTTTTCAATTTAATTTGTTTGGCAAAGGTAAAGATAGCCTATATTACATACATGATTTTCCATATGTTAAATTCTGAAGTGAAACTACATTTGAACCACTCTTTGTAGTTTTGCCCATAGCTCTTTCCAGTAACAACTTGTCTTGAGGCAGTTTATTTCCCTCTAGAATCACTTCCCTAATGTAACAACAGGCTATAGCAAAGTGACAGCTCTCTAGCTATAAAATGCTAAAATTATTTTGTTGTTGTAGGTATATATTACTGAAAGGAAATTACATAATACAGGCTACAAAACTTTTACTAATCTGAAACAGAGAAGTTCTCCTTACCTTGTTCATTGTCTGATTTTGGTCATGATTGAACACTATATTAAAGTTTTATAGACAAATATATGTTGTTTAATAACAACTTTGACCCTTAAGGGGACAGACAAAAATAATTATAATAAACATGTGTTTACATGTAAAGTCTGGTCTCAGATTCCAATTGTAATACCTGTTCTGAATGAATCTTAGAAAATGTAAAAATACTCAATGGTATTACATTTACAGGTCAAGTGCTACCCAGGGATAGGCATTAAACAAATGATCATGATAACTTAATGTTTTTCCATAAATGCCATTCCAGTACTATATTTATCACACTTTGAACAGGAACTAGGGAACTTAATGTGCTTTTTAATAACAGATTTGGGAATATGCGGTAAGGTGAACAGAGTTCTGAATTATTATGCAATTTTCACTGAATATCCTATTTTGACAAGGTAACTTATTTCTAGCACACATACTTCCCCGGAACTTAGCTTCATATGACCCTGTAGGATTTTTATATTTCCCAATCTTTATTGAATTTCATAAAGGTATGAAATAAATAAATTTAGTAGATGTGCACTTGGTTCCTATTTGAGACTGTACACCTGAAAAAAGTTTTCCATGTTCTATTATTTAGATCTTAGCCAAAATTAGATAACAAAACCTTTAAAAAAAAAAAAAAGGAAAAACAAAGTTTGCTGAACTATGTTTTTAAATTCTTCCTTAGCACCAAAGAAAATAAAATTCAGATTTGAGAGTTCAAAAGCCCAGTTTATAAGCCCTATTTTTCTATTCTTCCTGGCTTTCAACTTCTAATACTTCTGTAAGTCAGAAAAAATTTTTATATCCTGTCTAATTTACAGGGTTGTTGTAAAGAAAATAACATATGCAAAAGTTCTTTATAAACTAAAAGAGGATATACAAACATAGTAATGATTAGACTCCAATATTTGGTTTTCAAAAAAGCTTCACTGAGTCACTCATGTCTAGGATAATTTTTATCTGGATTTAGGGAATGAAGTTTTGATGGCAAACTTCTTCCATATAATACATGGGGAAAATGGCCATCAGGGTTAGTTTTGCAGTAACAAGTCTGGATTCCTGGGTGACCCTTCTAAATTTAGAGAGGAAATTAATTTCTAGTTCTGGTGTGTTGCTTCCATCACCTAATACCTTCAAGCCTACTGATTTAGACCTGTTCGTTTTTAAAATTTATGTCCTGGGAAAAAACCTCCCATTTCCCAGGTTAAGCTTCTAAGTTGTAGGCACTATTCATCCAGCTCCCTGCCTCTAATTGTAATTAATAAGAACAAAACATTTGTAACCATACACACATCCTTTATACTGAAATGACAATGAATATATTTTTTCAGTATGTGACATATTTTCATGCATATACCTTATCTCTGTACAACCTTAAGGATTCTTTAACATATATTTCATAGTTTTCCCTTACTAACATTGTGGTTTTCTTTACTAATAAGTGAACAGTTCTAACACATGAATTCATAATTACATTGTCATTTATTTCAGTCCTACAGCATACACTGAATATAATATGCTTGAAAGCACTTCAATATTTCTTGTTCTTTCCAGTGCTAATATGAATCTTAACTATCCACTTCTATAAATTAAATTGGCTAGGAAAACACATTTCAAAAATTGTACAAGAATAAGCTAGAATTATCACAACGTGGATATGAACTCAAGAATTCAAACTATATCTCAGGAACACTTTATCTTCATGGTAAACATTCACTTTATGCAAATCCCACTTGGCTTCATTTAATTAAAAAGCTGAAAAAGAAAGAAAATTATATGCTGAAAATAGGGAAAACACAATGCGCTTTTTATTCATTCTAAAATAGTACATGTAAATAGATACAATAAAATGTCATAATTATATTAATTCATCTCATTCTAATTTTTTATCAGGGCAATTTCTCTGAACTAGATGGGGTCAAAACTTATGGTGAGAACAGGGCAGGGGTGGGAGAGGATGCTGATAAGAACTTGAAATAGCAGTGTTTAAGTTTGGGTCAAATACCCTATTTCTTTCTGTGAGCCACTTTCATTGCTGCTTAGAACAGTAGTTTAACCAGTGTTTAAACTGGCAATGTAAGTAAGAGGAAAAAAAAGTATGAATTAAAACAAAGATTTGAAGTGGGTCATTTCAATGTCCTAAAAAAAACCTTTTTTCTCTTCAACCTGTAATTCATTCACTTACATAAAATAACTAAACGTTTGATGTTTTTAAGTGAAAGTTATAGCTGAAATATATTGTATAGCCAAAAAGAATGTATATATGAATCATGAGTCTCATCAGATTCTGAGTACATAAATATCTGTACATAAATGCTTGTACAGACAGAAATAAAAGGGAGCTATTTTTCTTAACTTCCCTAAGGAAAGTTTTAATCTATAAACAGAAATATAAGTTGTAAGATGGTAAGTCAATTTAAATAACATTAAGTTTCTGCTTGATATTTGTACCTTTTTCTAACATGTGGCAAGGGTTTTTTTGTTTGTTTTTTTTGGTCCTGACAATATAACTTTGCAGGATGACGAGAGACAAACCATATTTTAACAAAATATTAAAATAAAAACAAAAATAATTGTTGCTATAATTAGAAAGCCATGTAGTTGGAAAACCATTAAATTCGTAAGGTTAATATAATATCTGGATGTTTAAATCTTAATATGCTAGGAATATATTTCTTTGTCTTTCTGAACCTCGGTTTCCTCATTAGCGAAAAGAATGTTTGGCTGATCTCCAAAGTTGTTTATAGTGCCCATTTTTTATCAACCTAGTGACCTTGTGATGCTATGTGCTAAAAGTAAACACATATTTAAAATACTTAAAATGTTATATAACAAAAGTATAATAATAAATGTAATACGGTATAATATAAATTATAAAATAAAAAGGTTATACAATCTGAAATAAGTACTCCATTTCTGAGGATTAAAGGCTAGAAATCGTGTCCTGATCCCTCAATGCAACAAGACCTTGCTTCTATTTTTCAAAATAACTAGTTATGACCGAGGCCTGAAGAAGAGTGTCAGTGGGGAAACTTCCTTAGAGCAGTAAGCAGTGGCTGCTGTTCAATCCACATAATCCTTAACACTGATGGCAGTGCACAGAGATGTGTCCTTTGTAGACGAACTCTTTGGCATTTTCTGTCTTTAATTTTAAACTTCCCCTAAAGATTAAAGCTAACTTAAGAATGAGTTAATGATAAAAAGAAAACTTGGTCATAAAATACTTAAAACTTAAAGTTGAAAAAATTATGACTTAAGGAAACTGAGAACTTAGAGGGTTTATTTATTTTTTAAACAACTGGTCTAAACCCTTCTAGCTGTGTGCATTAAAGATCACCTTTTATCATTGCTAAAACTATTATACTATAAAAGCAAAAACAGTAATATGACCCTTATGATCATTTTATACTTCCTAACTTTTTGGATCTAAAAAGTCAAAATGATTCTATAATTTTTAGATAAAATCTAAAAATAAAATAAATAAATAAAATAAACAAAAGGACCTCTGTACCTTCTTATTATTAAGGTAAACTAAGAATCCTTAGTTACCACACTATTGGTTCATACTAGCAATTTTTCCCAAACTATAATACTTATTTTTTAAAAAAGCTTGTT
This sequence comes from Mellivora capensis, assembly GCA_004024625.1. Classification (NCBI taxonomy): domain Eukaryota; kingdom Metazoa; phylum Chordata; class Mammalia; order Carnivora; family Mustelidae; genus Mellivora; species Mellivora capensis. The sequence continues at coordinate 11,517 of PISX010021361.1, forward strand.
AAAACAATCTTTTGTTTACATTTTATTATGCAATGACAAATACATATTTTATCTTGAAAGGATTCTATTGTCTTACAATAAAGGATAAGTTTAACAGACTACTTCCTGTTTTTTATATTTAAAATCTCTTTCATAAAAAGTTATAAACTTTACAAGTGTTCATTCAAGACACTGAAAGATCGAAGTGTGTCAAAAATGTTTTGTTAAAATCTTTCTTACAAAAGCACAAAATATTATTCTCTAGGTAATCATTCAATATTAATATTAAATATCTGAGGTATATTCCAATATGAATGTTTTATATGGATTTCATCATTTGAAATTAGTCCCTCATTCCTGTCAGGCTCTGAAATGATTTTTTCTTTTTACATTTACCTGTCTAGTAATTTTGATGTATAATGTAACAGTTCTCCTCTATCTGTGTTTCTAATAGTGCTTGGATAGTATCTTTCCTAGGAATGCTTATTGTAAAAATGTATAAAAATACTTTTATAACATAAAAAACTGTTGAATACCAAAAACAAAACATACTCCTCTTACTTGGAATGTATTTTTCAGTATTGTGGTTGGGTTCCTCAGAGAGGGAGTAGCTGCCTTGGGTACCACCATCAATTTCTGTCTGGATTCCCTTTTACCCTTTCACGAATGATTCTCTTCACAGGTCATGGTAGTATGAGCATACGTAACACTGACTACTGTAGCTAGCTAGCTTTGAAGTGAATGCATGTATGGTCAACTGACTCAAGTAGCGACGGATGATGGAGGCTACATGGCAAGTCTAGAGAACTGTACACAGAAAGATTAGAGAGCAGACTAGAACCAGCATGAATATGCCCCAGAAACTCCCCCTTTGCTAGCTTGAAGGGATTCAACTATTCCCTTCTGGTCTATGTAATTTGATTATTGCTTAAAGTACATCAGGGATGCAGAGGGGCATTGTGTATACAAAGAAGGAAGGGGATAGAGATCTCCAAGAACTTCCAAGTTTGGTTCTTTCCTAATTATTCCCTCATACTTACAAACATTCAGGATTTACGTAAAAATGCAGTCCTTGACTTGCAGAGAAGTGATGTTCCAAAAGTTTGTAACAAGGTTATTATTTGAAATACCAAATTAGTTTTTCTATAGAAACATTATTTAAAATGGTAGTTGTTTTCTCAAAGTTGAGCCAAAAAAAGTCTCTCAATCACTATTCAGCAAAGATTTACTGCCCATCTATTCCGTACAAGAATATTGTATTTAGAAGGGTGCTGTAAGATATGAAATGACTGAAAGTCATGGCCATTAGGTTTTTTTCCCTAGAGGAGAGTAAGACCTGGACACAATAAAGTATAACACAGATATATTTGATGTGATGGCAAGTCCAAGTGTTAGAGTTTTGTTTGCTTGTGTTTCAGTTCCTCTGACTTTGAAAACAAGTTAAAGGAAGGGATAGTAGCCTAGGCTACAGGAGTTAAGTGCCAAAGAATAAAAATAACATTGTGTTATGTTCAGTATGGGAGTATGTTCAGTATGAGGAGCCCATACACTTTCTGTAAAAGGCCAGGAAGTGAATAAAAACCGTGGGCTGTAAATCTCTGTTGAAATCACTCAACTAAGCTGTTGTGGAATGGGAAAAGACCTCTGGATTTGGTCACCGTGTGGTCACTGGAGACTCATATGTAAAGCAAGTTTATTCCTTTTTTCTTCCTGTGAAATATCTAAATAGGCATGAAGTAGTGGCTTGCATTTTGTTTTTATTTATCTTAATTATCTGCTGTTGGTGTTTAAAAAAAATGTGTACACAGTGCTCTTAAATGAATGCTATCCAACTGGGAGCTGGTTAAATTCTCTGAGCTCTTCAGATGGACATAATTTTCTTGTGTACTGTACTTCCTATTCCCAAACTGGGGAAGAGTCAGGGAGACCTATGGTGACATGCCACTCTGTCTTACAGAAATCATTTATGTGATTAAAGGGCAGTTGCTCAGATTTCATTTTGGTATTGAAAAGAAATTGGAAGGGAGGAAAAGCCTTGCTGCTTTACTCAGGGCAAGGATCATCCGCTAGTTGAATTGTTCAGTTGGCCTTGCACCTAGTGGAACTTAATGACTCACTGTTCTTAGGGCTTTCTTAACCTTTACTTTATATTCATAAATGTTCTAAGGGGATGCAAGAGAGAAGTACATTATGGCTGTTAGCCAGTCGTCTTTAGCCTGCTTCTCAGCTTTGTAATAGAAGATTACTGAACCCAGAAAAATTTTCAAATCTGAACTCAACAATCCCGAAAAAAGGCCTAGAGGACTTGACTTCATTAGGAGAAGGGAAACGAGATCTTTGGGTATGGAAACCTTTCTGTATCTGTGGGTACACAGGGCAACAGCTGTCAAGTCTCATTGCTGCTAAGGCCACTTCTCTACACAGCCTAAACTAAGAGACTTAGTAATAGCTTTCATAGCATGGTTATTAATAATGAGACATGATCAGGAAGGTAGATACTATGGGGGAAACAGAATAATAAAGCTAGTGTGTGGAATAAGTTGGGAGATAGGTGAAGAAGAAAAAAGTCTTTTAGATCACAGGAGCTGCCTATGCAGGGTTTCTGCGTAGAGTAAGTTTGCATAGAGTAAGTGGTTCCTGTCAGAGTAAGGAAGTTGAATTTTCCAGATGGAACTCACCCTCTAGAGCCATTTTGTGTATGTCTGTTCAGACTATGTGTTGTGAGGCTGGAGGATTGGAATGAGCAGTACAGAATGTAAAAGAAAAACAAAAACAAAAAACTGAATTTTCTACAGAAATTATTTATATAGAGGTTCCTAGTATCTATTTCTAATATTACCAAATGCTGATTAAAAAATCTTAGTACATACTTAAAAAAATGCATTTTGTTTTATTATCTTAGGAATTAAAATTTATACTGTTTGTTAGTGGAAAGAGAGATGTGACTACATTTGTCCTAGGCAGAATGAAATGTATTCCTGTCATTTGTTTTAGTTCTGCTTTCCTAACCTTTTCCTAACTTCTTCCTAAGGTAGTAAGAGGGAAGTAACTAAATGGAATTATACTTTGTTTGGAGTGGAGTGCATATGCATATATCGGAGTATTTTACAAACCTACCATTTGTCAAGTGGTTAATTCCATGGGTCAAAGTCTGTTGCAGACATCTGTATCTGAGGTCTTATCTCTAAAGCAATGTACAACAGCCTAAGACTGGAATATAGGGTCTCACAGTTAAAAGTTATCTTACATCTATAAAACAGCAGTTTGCTATAACTTGTCTTATGTATGAGAGAAATATTATGGTCTTTATTTGAAAGATGAGGAAAACTGAGGCTCAGAGAAGATTAAAAGACTTGCCTGAGGTTATAGTTTTAAAGTGCCATGGTCCAAATCACATCTTCTCACTCAAAGTCCAGATCACTTTCCAATACACCACAGTGAAATACAACAATATGGAAAAAATAGTCCTTAAGATTCAATTTCCATTTGCAAAATATTATTACAAGATTTAGCACTGTATTCCTTATCTAGATAAGATAGGGGCCAGACAATGGTGCCTTTAGAGCATTCCAGCTCTTCTCCGAATCCTCTCTAAATCTTCGGTCCTTTATGTCATTCTTCAAAGCTGGAACTCAGCAGGAGAAAGACAATCCCAGTGAAATTCTTATCAGTGATATGTATTGTGGGTTGATCACCACATTATTTCAATATTATTTTTCTATTTGTATAACTCAAGATTATATTTAATATTTTCTCTACAGATGAAAGATCTACATGTAAGATACAGAAATGAATGTGAGATTGCTATACTGTATACCCTGGGATTTTTTTGCCTTGCTGTACTTGTCCACTACCATACTTTCCTCAAAATTCATATACATGTCTTTCATTTCTGTTATTCTGTACTTTCCATTACTGAATGTCCATTTTTTTGTTATTCATTATTTCTCAAAATAGCCAAGGACATCAGGAATTAAAAGTAATTTTTTAAAAGACAATAGAAGATAGTTTCTATGTCCATTATAAGCTTAATAAAATATATTTTTATTATTTGATGCCAGCCAGCTAAGAATCAATCTGACTTTGCAATAAGTATCTTTATGGCTCAGGTTTCTGGAATAATTATCTTTCCACACAGCACACATCCCTTTAGGTGTGTGGAATAACCTAACAACTCCAAGAGGTGTCATTTGATGTGAATTCCATCTTCTGGAGTTGTACAATGTGGCAAACCAGTACTCTTCTTGTCACTGTTTCTATCTTAATGGTTCCTGTTGCATTTAGATAATACATAAAAAATTGTTTTTGAGTTAAATAGTCAATTAATATGATGAGCACCTACTATGCGCACAGCACTTTGGAGATACAAAAATGTATTTTTACAGACTCTTCTCTAAAATATCTCATAATATTACAGAATGAAAATGACTTTAATACATAAAACAGTAATAAATGAATACTTAATGAAGAATGTAATGAAGTAAAGTGCTGAACAGAAACATAATGAAGTAAGATGCTAAAGTTGAAGGGCTTGTACAGGTTAAGAAGGAGGTAAAGTAAATATTTATTGAGAACGCCACTACATTTTAGGCATTACAAAGTGATCATATAATTTATCCCCACAGAAGAGAATAGGTGTTACACCAACTACAAATGAAGAAAGAAGCTCAACGAAGTTAAATATCTTGGCAAAAGAAAGAGAAATAACTTGAGACAAACCTAACAACTGAGCCTGTCTCCAACCCCTTAAAAATTAAAATATGATTTTCAAAGTAAAGAAAAATGAGACCCAGAACTTAAGTAACTAACTCCAAGCCCCAAAGTTAGCAGAGAGGATCTAAGATTCAAACTCAGATTTGTTTGGCTGCAGAGCCAGAGCTATTAATTAAAAAATTATATATTGAACTCAGCTCTTCTTATTGTAAATATTATTTTTCCATTCTGCTACTCTATCTTGCTAAGGCAACTAAAGAGTTTTATAAATAGGAAGCAAAGTGATTGAATTAATAGAGAATGTTTCATTTTTTTTTTTTTTTTAGCTAAAGTAGAGGCATGGGTCAGAAGTACTTTTACAGAAATTTTTTGAATTTTTGTAGGTCAAAGTGCATCAGTGGAAAAAAATGGGATATTACCCATAAGTAAAGACTATCAAGTATTGCTACTAGCTCTTTGTTTTTCTCTGAAAATGGGACGAGCCTAAAGTTAATCTTTATTTAATACACAAAATGAATGCAGTGCTACCGCTGAAATAAAATTCTTTTTTGAATTATGGCTCAGATGGTAATTAGACCAAACTCTTAATAATCTTGATATTTCACTAGTAGTTTCAAGGGACTCAGGAGCCCAATTACGTTCGTCAAAAGGTTCAGGGACAATCTGTTCTTCGCTAAACTGAATCATGCAAATATAAAAGTTACTTAATTTTCACTGTAAAGAAAATCCTACTTAGTAAAGTAAATGAAATATAAATGAGTTTGAAATATTTATATCTATCTGAATTAATGACAGTAAGCATCTAATATTTATTGAGTAATACTATGTGTTATTTACCACATACGTGGCAATGTGTTAAGTAATTTACTTTCACTCTCATTTAATCCTTACAATAGTCAAATGAAGTATGTATTTTTTTTTTTTCATTTAGTAATGAGAAAACCAGTATTTAGAAGAATTAAATAACTTGTCCAAGGTCACAGAGTAACAGATCAGGGTTTTTTTGTTTTGTTTTTCATTGTTGTTGTTTTAAGATCAGGAATTTAAATCCAGCAAGTTTGCTTACTGAAACCTAACAGAGAATCTGGGAGAATTCAGTGATGGCGTGAAACCTATTGATACTGTAGGAAAAACACCCTTAAGACTAAAATGTAGGAGAGATTTAAGGAAATAGAATAAACACTTCAAGCAGACATTTATTTCTTTCAACAGTTATAAAGATCAACAAAAATAATAGTGTGAAGTGCTGAGAAAATATAATCAAGAACATAAATGTTTAAGGTTTTGTGAGGCTTAAGATTAAAAAGAAAAATAAAACACATAAAGATCACTACACAGAAGAAATTGAAGGTTGTAGATTAAACAGAATTCAAAATTATGAGGAATAAAAAATTAGCACTATGCCCAGAATTACCTTTAAACTATCAGTAGTATTTCTTGATACAAAAGTTAGAACTCACAGAAATTTAAAAGGAAGAAATCGAAGGTCACAGATGGCTTAAGGCATTATACCCAAGAAAGTACTTTAGCATTGGAGTTTGAAGTCCCTGGTGACAGGTGATTTTTAAATTAGTATATGATATTGTGTTCAAATGTTCAAATCTTCACTATGGGATAGCTCAACGGTTTTATCCAAAGTATGGGTATTATCTAAAGTAGGAAGAAGTGGGAAGTTTTTTCAGTCTTTTTAAAAAGTGTGTTTGTCCTTGCAGTTCATCTCAAAGTCAAGGATATGGTCTTGGACGAGAAACTATTCTTGTCTTTTGCAAGCCTACTTCAGTGTATGTCTGCTGCAAATGATTGCATTATCTTAGCTCTTGGTCCCCAGGGTTAAGAGTAGGGCTTGACTCTCTGTGAAGACGGATAACCACAAATGTCTTGTCAGAAGTACTTAGGTCAGCACATGCCTTCTGGAATGTATTGCATGTTTTTCCTTTCCTATAATGATGGTGTCCTGTATCTCATTCTCTTATTCCTTACAAAGTGCTTTTATTTGGGATGAGCAAGGCTGATTTTTTTCTTTTATAGGCAGGTACTCTAATGCTTGTGCCACAGAAACACACTTCTGGGAGTGCAAACTGTCTGAAAATGTGGTGCTATGTTACGCTCATAACTGACCTGGCTTCTCATGCAGAATAATTCCATGGGAAGAGATAGCTTTTTCTTTAACATCTCACATTTCCACTTCTCAGAATTATTTCTCTCTCCCACTCTTTGATTTATTACTTCTCTCATTCTTGCTTGTGCGATCATCTTTACTTTTTCTCCAGTGAACTAGTTGTATAGATGTATATTTTCCCCCTATGCTGTTAGGTTTTTAGGATTTAGCTCAGAAGATACCCAAATCTCTGGTATGTAATCTCTGCAGACCTTTTAGCAACACTTGGTTTTGATGTTTATCATCTATTTATTAACAGATTCAAGATAACTGATGAAAATTTCTGAGAAAAAAAATTAAAGATAATTCAAAAGGCACATGATGCAGTGCAGCAATAATAATAATAATAATAATAAAACAGGATCTACCACAACTAAGGTGACTTGAGAATAAATCCATGTGCTAGACTAATTAAGGTAGAAAACTTGTCAAATGTAAAATTGTATTTTGGGGGGTACATACTGATATTCTATGCTATATTTTTTTAGTTCTGAGAGATCCATACATGTAAATGTCATGGGAGGAAACATATATCCTATATAAACCTGAGGAAGCCAAAGAATTTGAATGTGAGTGATCAGATGGACAGACAAAACAAGAGAAAAAGAAATTCAATGAATTCCAGAAAGCTGAAACCCACTGTATTATATGTACATATATAATACATATGTGATATGTATCTCTAAAATGAAGTTCTACTGTCTATAAGGCCGTGTGCCTCATAGGTCCTCTGCAAAGTCTGAGCCGAACGCATGGCAGGTGCTCAAAGACTTGTTTAACTGAGTTAAAAATCACTTGGCAAATGAGTTAGCTACTTTATATTAGCCTTTAAATATACATTAACCAATGAAGTAGTTCATTAGTTAAAAATAAAAACATTCACATTAGTATAATGATATTACCTATAAGGATAGCCATGGTATTTGGAACGAAATATTGAAAGTAGAAAACTGAAGAAGAAGACCACCAGGCCTAATCCCACTAGGCAAATTACTAGAAAGAGACAGAAAATGCCATTAATGTCTAGACACATGGAACCAAAATGCATATGTTTTTTTAAATGCATTCAATTAATAACAGTATACTTACATTTTAATAGTTCATGGCACATACAGGCACAACAAACCAGATAATCCAAAATACAATGTATTCATTACTTTCCACATTCTTCTCAATGAAAATGTACTATTTGGGGTAATGAAAACAACAAAATTGACTGATCTAAGTCTTCTGGTGCTTTTCTTCTCTTACAGAGTTCCTATAAGTACTAAAATGCCTCAGGGATCAAAACAAAACAAAGTATGTGATAAACCACAAACAAGATTATCAGCCCCTGCCTTATAAAGCACTGGCTATATTAGCATAGACATTTGCATTGTTAGAATACTAAACAGAATTTTATTCTTTTCAGATGCCATGCAATATTTACTAAGAAATGTCATTTTAGATTATTGGCTAGATTATTGCTTCGGTAAAAGTCTGTTACTTAGAAATAGTCATCCTAGTGTACAAAAAGCTGGAATAAAACCTTCGGGACTGAAGTAATAGGGATTCTGGAGAGCCTAAAGTGGGGGGAAATCCCCCCACAGAGTAGATACTTCTGTCAAAGTGCTATTATTTCTTTTAACAAATGAAGAAACTTTTAACAAATGGCATATTAGAGTAAAATGTGCTGTGGTCTAGGTTTTCAGTATCCCTGTATCTCAGGCAAGTTAACAAGAGTGAAAATACTTTTTGTCTTCTTTTCCTTTTTGTTATGGTTAGGAAGATTTTAAAGTCAAAGAGTAATAAATATTTGTAATACAAAATAATGGAAATATGTATGCAAATATATAGGGTATTTAAACAAGATTTATTACTATTAGTAAAATACATGCTTGTAAAATTAAAATGCTTAAAAATCGGAGCCAATTAGATGCAGGTCTGTTTGGATAAAGAAAAACATGTATTTAAAGAAACTGAAATGGACAAATCTATGCCATAAATAAGTAGAAAATATAGTTAATTCTTAAGAAGAATCTAAGCATTTAAGAATAAAACACTTGCACAATACTTGTATCCTTTCATTAGTTTCAGAGAATTCTTATAAAAATACTGAAAATATCTGAAATAATTAGAGAAAAGAAATGAAACACACTAAGGCACAGAACACAAGGAAGAGTTAGCAGTTCAATATACTTCCATAATGATGAAAGACATTAAAAAAAAATCCTTGTAGCAGGTCTGAGACCAGGTTTAATTACAATCCTGGAAATCAAGGAGTGTATAAGTTATGACACTGTCAAAAACCGGTCTAGAAATCTGTCAGTTTTCTTTCAACTGTGTAGGATTATCATTCTTTCAATTTTGAGTATAAATTGCTGAAAGTCCTAAGAGCTTAACAACGTTCAACTGTAGCCTCTGTGACATTCCATTTCAGACAAAGTTCATGCAGTTGAACTTCAAATTAATATTGGCAGAAAATAAAGTAAAAAAGTAGGTTGCTGAATATCCCAAAATGAAGAACACCTTTTTAAAAATGTGTAAACGATCCAAGTATGACAGACACCAGGCACTAGATACAACAATAATAGCATCCCTTCTTACAGCAGTCTTACTAAACCTAGAACTAATTACCTAATGCTTTATTTTACACCTTACCACATCTGGTATTTTTATCAAATGCTCATTCTTTCCTTTCTTGTTTTAAATTTTCAGAAGCTTTTAGTTGCTTTGCCACTTTGCTTGTGCTCAATGGAAAATGAAGCTCAAAGTACATGATCAAGTAAAACAATACATTTACTTGATTCTGTGCAGTGGAACAAAACAATGCTACTGAAGTCCTTGTATATAGGGAAGGGAGCAGTGGAACTGAGTGAGTAATAGTGAGGAGTTAGTACTTACTGAATGAACAACTGCAGCCCATATAAGATAACATACTTGTAAGAAAATGCTATGATACAGAATCATTCTGATCTGAGAAATAATAATCACAGTAGTTGTATATCAAAAAGGAGTAACTGTAAAATATACTTCCCATGTCTTTCTTTCTCTCACACTACACATGAATAAATAATTTGACAATACGGAGTGTTGGAGTGATATATAGGGAAATATTTACCAAGAGGGAAGCTGGAAGTAGTGATTTTATAAACTTAATATCATAGATGTTATAAGATAAAAAAATTATGTATTTATTACTATTACTTAGCTTACTAAGACAGGATATATAATAATCATATAAGAAATGTCTTCATTAACACTGTCAATTCCAAGAACTTTACATTGTTTGTTCAAAAGATGTATCATAAAATGATATTCTGCACAATGCTTAACTAAAAGTAATGCATTAGATTCTTTCGTAGTTTCTTTACAATGGTGTATAGATACCATCATGGGAAAACAAAGGACAGACTAAACTGTATACTATGTTCAAAATACTTTAACACTTAAGACAACTATTTAGAAATCATTATGATTTATTTATATACATGTCACCATAGCTAATACCTCCAAGAAGAAAATAAGTCTGGATTTTTATTTTTTAAAGATTTTATTTATTTGACAGAGAGATCAGAAGTAGGCAGAGAGGCATGCAGAAAGAGAAGGGGAAGCAGGCTCCCCTCTGAGCTGAGAGCCTGATACGGGGCTCGATTCCAGGACCCTGAGATCATGACCTGAGCTGAAGGCAGAGGCTTAACCCACTGGGCCACCCAGGTGCCCCTGGATTTTTATTTTAAACTTCTTAATGAATTGTCTTTCTCTGATACCTGTGCTGCTCACATATAAATTCTAAGTTTAAAAAGTTTCCAGAAATGCTAAGCATACTGGGAAAAGTTTTAATTATGGGTTTAATTATAAAATTACATAGGAACTTGATAATTAAAAAAAAAAAAAAAAAAAAAAAGGTTTGTGGCAGGAAATTTAAGGCCCTGTCTTTGTTCCTAACCTATGCTCCTAAGGGTAGATTTTTCTCCCATGTTCTTCCTTTGCCCTTGTCAAAATCTAATACTTCATACAAATGATTTTTTTTTCTACAACCCCCCTGAAAGGAATAGTTCCATCAAAGGATAAAACGTAGATAACTTGCTTAGAAACGCAATGCTTAGAAAACACAAGGCACCTGGGTGGCTCAGTCCCTTAAACATCTACCTTTGGCTCAGGTCATGATCCTGGAGTCCCAGGATGGAGTCCCACATCAGTCTTCACCCAACCCAGGGGTGGGGAGTCTGCTGCTCCTTCTGACCCTTCCCGCTCTGGTGCTTTCTCTCTCTCAAATAAATAAATAAAATCTTAAAAAGAAATCTTAAATCTTTCTAAAAGAAATCTTAAAAAAAAAAAACACAATGCTAGAAATCCATGGACTTGTAAATCTTGGAATTCCACTGGAAAAGGCATAGAGCCTGGAAAAGGCATTATCAAAAGAGAACTTTTCAAATGTTGATTAAAAGAAATTTGGAACTAATCGGAAGGTATTCTATTTCCGTGTTTTGTACACTGAGTCAGGCTCTGTGAGTCCTTGACTGTATACCTGATTCTTGTGACATAAGGAACACAGCATTTGCCAATAAAATCTCTGAAGACTCTGACCACAGAATTGTGTGTCTCCCTGTAGTGTGGACGTTACTATGGAGAACACAGCTTCAGTAGACACGGGTCAGAGGAGCCCTGACAAGGGCTGACAGCTTGCCTTTATGTGCAATTCCACCGAAAATCACCCAATCCCATTTTGGAAGAAATATATTTTAAGTATTTGTACACACACATCCAAGAACTAGAAAAAAGTAAAACAAACTGCAACCTTTCTCATATCAGAACATTTCTTTAGAAACTTATTAAGGACTTTTGTATATTTCCCATTTTACTTAAATGAATCTTAAGATTAAAACAAAACTACAAAAATAGCAACACACACTTACTCCGTCTTTTTCCAACATCGCCCTTGGATGTTGCTGCTTCATTTAGAAGAACCATCCCCATGGTGATAGCAGCATCTATAGTAGTTGTCAAGGAAACAGCAGAAATACATGCGAATAAAATCTGTTAATTTTTCTGGATCTGAACACCATGTGTTCTGTTCCAGAATGGGAACGTTACAACTGCACACAGGACTAGATATGATTTAACTCTCTCCACCTAACACAAAACGACCATTCTTCATGTGTGTGACTATGGCTTAATTTTAAAAATAAGTAACTTGAAACTGAGATTTTGAGGGTCTAACTCTAAATGTTAAGTTCCAGGACTCATATTCTTAGCACGTAAGAATTAAATGGATTTCCACAATGAGTTACACCATTTCACATTACAGATGAAGCTATGTACTAGTTATAGTCACAGGGACAAATTTCATCGGCAATCAGAGAAAATCAAAATATTTTTACTATGATTTTTTTTCCCCAGGACTTGTGTGCATATTTCATGTATTGTTTCTTAGATTACCTTGTTTAAAGAAATATTTATTAAGGTCCAGTACTGTGTCACTTGCAAGTTTTTGTTACCAATTACAAGTCTTACAAAAACAACAAACACATTGTGATAAAATGCTCTCACAAATTTAGTAGGATCTTAATTTAGTTAAATTGACATTTTAAGAATGAAAACAAAAATTCTGTAATGTCTGCTTACAGCAGGATGAATATATTCATACCATACTGAAAGATGCCAGAGATTAGAAAATGATAGGAAATTGCACTTTTTTTTTTTTTTAAGATTTTTATTTATTTGACAGAGATCACAAATAGGCAGAGAGGCAGGCAGAGAGAGAGAGAGGAAGGGAAGCAGGCTCCCCGCTGAGCAGATAGCCCGATGCGGGGCTCGATCCTAGGACCCTGAGATCATGACCTGAGCCGAAGGCAGAGGCTTTAACCCACTGAGCCACCCAGGCGCCCCAGGAAATTGCACTTTTTTAAGAACATTCTTGGTCATGTTATTAAAACAGGTTTGACAAGGACTAATGTTAAGATTTAATAACTCATCAATTCTGTAAATGTATTATGTATTCTGCCTAAATGACTAATGGGTTGAAAAATAAGAGAAAACTAAAATAATTCTAGGTGAGAAATTCCTTAATTTGCTCAACTCTATTATGGTCTCCTTGTATTCATTTCTACTGATATGTATGTACAACCATCATCAGTAAGTCTGCTGTACAGGATATATATGTGTCTTCTCCAAACATTGAAAGCTCAACGAATATTATTTGGCTATGTCTGTATAATTAAGTGGAGTAGGTCAGGGAAAATTCTGCAGAGTAAATATTTCCACTATATTTTCATAACCATCATATCAAAGTATTGGTTAATAATTATAAAATAATTATATTTTATAAATATAATTAATATATATAATATATATAAAATAATAATAAAAATATTATAATATATTTTTATAATATATTATATATTATATATTATATTATATATTAATATAATAATAAAAATAAAAATAAAAATAAAATAAAAATAATAATATATATAATATATATAAAAATATAGGCTTCAAATCAAGGTTGGTTGGTTGGTTTTCTCCAGTAAGAGTTCCATAAAGGATTGCTAAATAGAAAAGATTGAAAACCATTTGTATATAGAGAGAGGTTATTATAAGCATAAATACCTAACTGGAGAAGTAAGGTATTTATTGTTTTTTAGAAGTTGGATAATATGGTCATGAAAGACTCTATTTTTTTTAAAGATTTTATTTATTTGACAGAGAGAGAGAGATCACAAGTAGGCAGGGAGGCAGGCAGAGAGAGGAGAAAGCAGGCTCTCTCCACGGAGCAGAGAGCCCGATGCGGGGCTCGATCCCAGGACCCTGGGATCATGACCTGAGCCGAAGGCAGAGGCTTTAATCCACTGAGCCACCCAGGTGCCCCATGAAAGGATTCATTCTTAACATGTTTTAGACAATCCACTGATAAAAATTCCTTTGAGCCTAGAGTCCTAGGACTATGCTAATTATAAAGTTATGGGGAAAAAAATTAAAAGCTATCACTCAAACTGCTCATACGTAGGGAATTTCTATTGCTTAGCTTATTGGAGCAAACTACTGTGACTGTATAGATCCTTAATAAAGAGTTAAATTAGGTTTCCCTTTCATCCTTCTCTGGTTACATCTGGCCAAAATTTAGTAATAACAAAGTTAAAACCATCAAATCAATAAATAGTACTTAATAAGTTTATTGGGAGTGCAAGAACAATTTTTAAACTAGGGTTCCCCAAATTTGAGGACTAATATAATCCTCAGGGACATGAAGTCACTGAATGGCTTATAAAGTAAAAATGAATAAGTTATTGACCTTTATAGTGATTGGTTATTACAGTGGGGGTTTCCAGATAGCAGGGGATTGGTTACGAGTGATTATCTCTCATGCCATTTTTAGGAAGATGACAAGTTTCTTTTATAATCATCAGAGGCATTTGTGAGAACTGTCACAAGTTAATTTCACTTATATTTTTGAAAAGGGCTAAATTTAGTCGTGTTTATGTGGCTTAAATGATTTTGTCTGCTAAGGGAATTCTTAAGTCTGAGTTCTACTTTGTAATTCACCTTAACATTCTTTATTACATTCATACAAATTTGAATCTACACAGTTAAATATACACATTTGATTTGAAAATGCACACAGGATGCCAGATCATTTTAATTCTAACAAAATACTTTTTGCAAATATTCAAAACATAAATGACATTTAAAATGATTTTATGTAATTTTAAGTAAAATAAGTATCACTACAAATGCTTCTGAAATTCCACTAATAAAATCGTGGACAAATGTGACTTTCTATTTCTGGGGAATAAGTTTTACAAAGTTAAACACTTAAAAAATTTTAATAAAAGTATAGCCATATAAAAATATATTCAGGATAAAATTTTACACATAAACACTCATTTGCACATATATGTGTGTTATAAACACACCTCTACACAGATATAATCTCAAGAAAAAGTATTCTTTATTCAGCAAAAGAATATTGGATATTAACTGTGGTTATACAAGTAAAACCTATCCCCATTAAAAGCTCTTCATACCATTTTTTGCTACTTTTCCTCTGCAAATAGTTAAGTTACAATGTGAAAACTATGTGAGTAACATGCTTCTTGTTGGAATTGTTTTTGAGTAATACGCAAATTCAATTTGTGACAGAATTATAGGATTTTCTTAACCACATATCACATTTTATTGCTTTATATTACTGATGCACAATTGTTGCCAAATGTTTGTTATTATAAATATTCCTACAAGGAGATCTATTTATATGTACATGTGCGATATTTTCTGTAAGATCTGCACTTACAGGTCGAGTTTTTTTAAGAGGAGGCATGTGTATTTTCAGGTTTACTAAGGTACAATCATACTGTATTTTTCCTGTATTTCATCAATAGTTTTGCTGAACCATTGCTTTGACCAAACTGATGAGTGACCATCTGTAATAATAGTCTGAGCATCCTTTGATAAGTTGATTCCTCTCTTTGTTTAACCTTTTGTATAATGCTCTTTTTTTTCCCATTTCCCCATAACTCTCTTACTCATATTTGTATTTTTCTCAAGTTAATTTGTACGGTGCTTTCTTTTTCTGGATGTGAATTGGTTGAAGTGTTGCATTTGGATTCTTCCTTTATGTGTTGTCTTTTATGTTTGTATGTATATAGTTAATTAATAGCCAACATTTATTTACCTCAACTATGTGCAGGCAACTGAGCTAAGCACTGTGCATGGATTTCTCTCATTAAGCCTTCTAACAGTGCTGTGAGGTGGGTACTGTTTTAGTTCTTACTTACAAACTGGGATAATGAAAATTAGAGACAAATAACTGGCAAAAGGTGTTAAGTACTGCGAGAACCAGAATTCAGACCAAGGCTGTCTGAGCCAATGCTCATTTGCTCTTAACTACAATGCAATAGAAGTCTTCTTTCCTTTTTTTCTTTGTATGTATTAAAACCTTAATATGTTTGACATAAGACATTGTGTAAGTTTAAGAGGTACAATGTATTAATTTGATATATATTTTAATTCGATTGCCATTGTAGTGATAATCATCACCTATATCATATTATATAATTACCCTTTTGAAATAATTAAGGTCTAGACTAAGCAAATTTGATTATAGTACAATACTGTTGTCTATATTCATTTCACTGTGCATTAATTCTCTATGGTTTATTTACTACCCATTATTAACTTCATACTCTTCACTGTCTCAGCACCCTTCCTCCCTCTTGTGGTAATCACCATTTTACTGTTTTGACAAGTTTGGCTTTTTAAAATTCCACGTATATCATACAGTAGTTGTCTGCCTTTGATCTCACTTAGCATAATGTGCTCAACTTCCATCCCTGTTGTTGCAAACAGCAAGATATCCTACTTCTTCGTAGCTGAACAATATTTGTGTATCAACTTTTTTTTTAAACCATTCATCTATCAACAGACACTTAGGTTGCATCCATATCTGGCTATTCTAAATAATGCTGCAGTAAACACAGGGGGGCATGTATCTATCTAAAGTAGTGGTTTTGGACACATACCCAGAAGTGCAATTGCTGAATTGTATGGTGGTTTTATTTTTAATTTTTTGAGGGAACTCCGTATTGTTTTTTCATAGTGGCCTCACCAATTTACATTCCCATCAACAGAGCACAAGGGTTCTCTTTTCTCTACAGCCTTGCCAATATTTATTTCTTATCTTTTTGACAACAGGCTTAAATTATAACAGAGTGAGATGGTATCTCCTGGTCATGCTGATTTGCATTTCCCTGATGACTGGTGATGCTAAGCATCTTTTAATGTATCTGTTGGCATTTGCACATCTTCTTTGGAAAAATGGCTGTTTAGTTCCTCTGCCCATTTTTTAATCAGGTTGCTTTTTGTTTTTTGTTTTTTAAGATTTTATTTATTTATTTGACAGACAGGGATTACAAGTAGGCAAGAGAGGCAGGCAGGGAGAGAGAGGAGGAAGCAGGCTCTCTGAGGAGCAGAGAGCCCAATGTGGGGCTCGATCCCAGGACCCTGGGATCATGGCCTGAGCCGAAAGCAGAGGCTTTAACCCACTGAGCCACCCAGGCGCCCCTCAGGTTGCTTTTTGTAATTGAGTTGTAGGAGTTCTTAATATATTTGGATATTAACCCCTTATTTGATATGTGGGGTTTGCAAAAACTTTCTTGCATTCCTACTGTAGGCTGCCTTTCCATGTTGTTTCTTTGGCTTTGCAGAGCCTTTAAATTTGGTGTAGTCCCTTTTTTTTTCTTGTGTTGTCGTGTTTTGGGTGACATATCCAAAAAAATGATTGCCATCAAGACTGCTGTCAGTGAACTTCTTCCCTTTGTTTTCTCCTATGAGTTTTATAGTCCCAGATCTTAGGTTTAATTCATTTTGCTTTAGTTTTGTGGGTGGCACAAGATAGGGGTCCAGTTGGACCCCTATCAATTTCATTTCTGCATGTGCAAAAGAGACGTGTTGAAGAGACTGTATTTTCCTGAATGTTCTTGGGTTCCTTGTCAAGTATTAGTAGATTGAATATGCCAAAGTTTAATTTTGGGCTCTCTGTTCTATTCCCTCGGTCTCTGGGTCTGTTTTTGTGTCAGTACAACACTGCTTTTATTACTATAGCTTCGAAGAATTGTTTGAAATCTGGAAGTGTCGTACCTCTCGTTTTGTTCTTTTACCTCAGGACTGCTTTAGCTATTTGGGGCCTTTTATGGTTCAAAACAAATTTTAGGATTGTTTCTCCTATTTCTTTTTCTTTCTTTCTTTTTTTTTTTTTTTTTAAAGATATTATTTATTTATTTGATACAGAGAGAGAAAGCACAAGCAGAGGGAGCAATAGCAGGAGATGGAAAAGCAGGCTTTCCACGGAGCAGGGAGCCCGATGTGAGGCTTGATCCTAGGACCCGGGGATGGTGACCTGAGCTGAAGGCAGGCACTTAACTAACTGAGCCACCCAGGCACCCCTCTTCTATTTCTATAAAGAATGCCTTTACATTTTGACGAGGATTGCATTGAGTCTGTAGATGGCTTTGGGAAGTATAGACATTTTAATAATATTCTTTGGATCCATGAACATAGAATGCATTTCCATTTGTTTGTGTTTTGATTTTTTTTCAGCAAAGTCTTGTAGTTTTGTTGTACAGATTTTTCATTTCCTTGGTTAAATTCTTAAGATTTTTTAAAATTTTGATGTTATTGTAAATTAGGTGGTTTTATTTCTTTTTTAAATGTTTCATCATTAGTGTAAAGAAATGCAGGTCTTTTCTGCAACTTGATTTTGTATCCTCCAACTTTACTGAAATTGTTGATTAATTGCCAACAATTTGTTGGCTCAGAGTTTGGGATTCTCTTTATTGGTACTGATATATATATATATATATATATATATATATATATATATATATATCATATCATCTGCAATTAGCAACAGTATTTCTTCTTCCTTTCTAATTTAGATGCTTTCTATATCTGTGTCTTGATTGTTCTAGCTAGGACTTCCAGTATAGTACTGAATGAGAGTGGTGAGAGTAGGCATTTTTGTCTTGTTCTGGATCTTAGAGGAAAAGCTCTCATTTTTTTTCCATTGAATTTCAATGTTAGTGGGGCACTTGGGTGGCTCAGTCGGTTAACCATCTGCCTTCAGCTCACCTCATGATCTCAGAGTCCTGAGACTGAGCCCCACATCCAGCTCCCTGCTCAGCAGGAGTCTTTCTCACTCTGCCTCTCCCTCCCCCTTCTTCTGCTTCCTTTCTCTCCCAAATAAATAACAAAATCTTTAAAGAAAGATACAATGTTAGTTTTGGGTTTGTTTCATATGGCTTTCATTATGCCGAGGTATGTTCTGACGTTCTGACTATATACCTAATCCGTTAAGGATTAGGTATAATCCCATTAAGGATTTTTATCATGAAAGGATGTTGTATTTTGTCAGCTCTTTTTCTGCATCTATTAAGATGAACACATGATTTTTATATTTTGTTTTATTGATGTTATGTCTTATATTTATTGATTTGCATGTTGAATCATCCTTGAACTCTAGGATTAAACCCCACTTCGTTAAGGTATATAATTCTTTTTAAGTGTTCTTGAATTTGGTTAACTGATAGTTGACAAATTTTTATATTCATAGTCACCAGGGATATTAGTCTATAGTTTTCTTTTGTTGTGCTGTCCTTATTTAGTATTAGTATCAGTGTAATGCTGGCCTCATAGAATCTGAAGTGTTCTCTACTACTCAGTGTTTTTTTTTGTTGTTTGTGTGTGTGTGTGTGTGTGTGTGTGTGTGTGTGTGTGTGTGTGTGTTTGGTGGAATTGAGAAGGATTGGTGTTAATTCTTATTTAAGGGTTAGGTACAGTTCTCCAGTGAAGCCATTTGGTTCTGGGGTTTTTTTGTGTTGGGAGGTTTTTTATTATAGATAGGACATTTTTATTAATACTTGATCTGTTCATATTTTCTATTTCTTCCTGATTCAGTGTTGGCAAATTATGTTCCCAGGAATGTATCCATTTCTTCTAAATTATGTAATTTCTTGGCATATAATTATTCATATAAGTCTGTTATGATCCAACATATTTCTGAAGTATCCATTCTAATTACTCCACTTTCATTTCTGATTTTGAGTCTTTTTTTCTTGGTTTAGCTAAATGTTTGTCAATTCTGTTTCTTTTTGAAGAATCCACTCTTAGTTTTATTGGTCCATTCTACTGATTTTCTGGTCTTTATTTCATTTATTTCTACTTTGTACTTATTTCCTTTCTTCTGTTAACTTTGGGCTTAATTTGTTCTTTCTTTAGTTTTTTGAGGTGTAAAGTTAAGTTGTATACTTGAGATTATAATTTTTCAATATATGCATTTATTGCTATAAACTTACCTCCCAGAACTGCTTTGGCTGTATCCCATTAGTTTGGTATATTGTATTTTCCATTTTCATTTGTTTGAAGATGTTTTTAAGTTTCCTTTTTGATTTCTTTTTGACCTATTGGTTGTTTAGAGATATGTTGTTTAGTTTTCACATTTGTAGATTTCCTAGATTGCCTCTTATTGATTTATAATTTTATACCATTGTGGTCCAGAAAAGATAGTTGGTATGATTCCAGTCTTCTTAAATTTGCTAATATGTGTTGTGGGTCTTATCAAATCATTTATCCTGGGGAATGTTTCATGTGCACTTGACAAGAGAATGTGTTTTATGTTGTTGGATGGACTGTCCTATATCCATTTGTTCTAAAGTTTGGTCCAATTCTAACATTTTCCTGTTGATGATCTATCTGGATAGGTCTATACATTGCTGACACTAGGTTACTGAAATTGCCTACTCTTACTGCATTGTGTTCAATTTCTCTATTCATATCTGTTAGTATTTGCTGAATATATTTTGCTGCTCTGGTTATGTTGGGTGCATATATATTTACAATTATTATATCTTCTTGATGTATTCACCCCTTTAACATAATACAATGACCTACTTTATCTCTTGCTAACATTTTTGGCTGAAGTCTATTTTGCCCAATCTAAGTATGGGTAGTTCCACTTTCTTTTGTTTTACACTTGCTTAAAATATCCCTTTCCATTTCTTTATATTGAGCCCACGTGTGTGTTTAGAGCTGAAATGTCTCTGACAGGCAGCATATATTTGGGTATTGCTTTTTAAAAAATCTGTTCAGCTATTCTGTGCCTTCTGATTGGTGATTTCAATCCATTTACATTTAGCATGAATAGTGATATCTAAGGACTTACTATCACCATCTTACCTTTTGTCTTCTGGATTTTCAATGTTTCTTTTTCCCTCTGTTTCTTTGTAAATTTGTGGTTTTCCATAGTAATTTGCTCAGTTTCCCCCCTAAATCCTCCCCCATTTTTTGTTTCCTGTATCTGGATTTTTAACTTGTGGTTATCATGAGGCTTAGACAGAATACCTCAGATAAGTTGCTATCAGCAGGAAAAAAAAAAAAAAAAAAAGAAAAACTTTCTCTTCTTGATTCACGTATAAAAGTTCTACCCTTCACTCCTCAGCTTTTTATTTTTGATGTCACAGAACAGCTCTTTTTATGCTGTGAATTCATTAACAAACTGCAGTAGCTGTAATTATTTTTAAAGTCCTTTCCTTTCACCTTTATATTAAGTGGTTAATATACTTTTCTAATATAAAGTTACAGTTTTCTATTTCTTTCATTTTTTTCCTGTGTTTCTAATTAGCATCTTTTTATTTCAACTTGAAAAATTCTTTCAATATTATTTATAAGACAGATCTGGTGGTGTGGAGCTTCTTCAGCCTTTCTCTCTCATATTTGAAGGATAATTTTATGATTAAAGTTTACTTGACTGGTAACTTTACTTTTTCAATACTTTGAGTATGTCATTCTACTCTCTCCTGGCCTATAGTGTTTCTACTGAGAAATGCACTGAGAGCTTAATGGGGGTTCCTTTCTAGGTTATTTTCCCTTTTCCCCTAGCTGCCTTTAAGATTATTTCTTTATAAATGATTTTTAACAGTTTCTTGGAGATCTTTTTACACTGAGATAATAAGGTACCTCCTTAACTTAGTAGACTTACATGTCTAGTTTATTTCCCATGTTTAGGAAGTTCTCAGCTATCACTACTCTAAATAAACTCTACCTCCTTCTGGTATAAAATTATTCTGATATTTGCTTATCTGATAGAGTAATAATCTTTAGGGTTTTTTAACTTTTTAAAAATAGTTCCCTCTTCTTCCAACTGAGTCATTTCTAAATTCCTATCCCCCAACTTGCTTATTCTTTTTTCCATCTGATGTGCTCTGTTTTCTATGCTTTCTAATGTATACTTTATCTCATTTATTAAGTTTCTCAGCTCCGGAATTTGTTTCGTTCTTTTTTTAAAATTTAAATGTCTTGGTAAAGAACTCCTTCTGTTCATTAATTTTATTCCTGAGTTCACTGAATTGCCTGTTTTCTTGTAACTAATTAAATTTCTTCATTCTAATGAAGAAATTTTGAATTCTTTATCAGTTAGATTACAATATTCATGCCTTGATTTGGTTGCTTGAGAATTATCCTTTTTGTGATACCATATTACTGTGATTTTTCAGTATCTAATGAAATGTGCCTCTGCTGCCCCATTTGCCACATGCCTTTTTTGTTCACTTCATTACAGTTCAACAGGCTGGCAATTAGAAACCTTTTGTTTTCCAGAAGGTGGTGCTATAGCACAAGTTTTGGGCTTTCTTACTGGAGCTGGCTTTCTTTGCTACCCTTGGGAACAGGCTTGTAAAAAGAACTATGTTAGAAAAAAAAAAAAAAAGGCTGGGGGCAAAGTCTGAGTAGGTATGGACTTAACACCTGGGGCTATGGGAGTGCCCTTGGGCCAGTAAGAGAATCCTCCAGTGGGGAAATCCCAGAGGTCTTTGGGCTGACCTTCAGCTGAAATCCTGGAGCCTACTGCAGGAAACGCTTTTCTTGTAAGACCCTTTGATGTTCTTGTCTGCCTCTCTTCATTTACTCTTCCTTTTCCCAGTCATAAGGTCCCTCCTCAGGGA
>PISX010021362.1:0-33838 GCA_004024625.1 Mellivora capensis
TTCTTCTACATATAGCTGTCCAATTTTCCCAGCACCATTTATTGAAGAGACTGTCTTTTTTCCACTGTATATTTTTTCCTGCTTTGTCGAAGATTATTTGACCATAGAGTTGAGGGTCCATATCTGGGCTCTCTACTCTGTTCCATTGGTCTATGTGTCTGCTTTTATGCCAGTACCATGCTGTCTTGGTGATCACAGCTTTGTAGTAAAGCTTGAAATCAGGTAACGTGATGCCACCGGTTTTATTTTTGTTTTTCAACATTTCCTTAGCAATTCGGGGTCTCTTCTGATTCCATACAAATTTTAGGATTATTTGTTCCAGCTCTTTGAAAAATACCAGTGGAATTTTGATCAGAATGGCATTAAAAGTATAGATTGCTCTAAGTAGTATAGACATTTTAACAATGTTTATTCTTCTGATCCAAGAAATTGGAATGGTCTTCCATCTTTTTGTGTCTTCTTCAATTTCTTTCATGAGTGTTCTGTAGTTCCTCGAGTACAGATCCTTTACCTTTTTTGCTAGGCTTATTCCCAGGTATGGATAAGGAAGATGTGGTCCATATACACTATGGAGTATTATGCCTCCATCAGAAAGGATGAATACCCAACTTTTGTAGCAACATGGACAGGACTAGAAGAGATTATGCTGAGTGAAGTAAGTCAAGCAGAGAGAGTCAATTATCATATGGTTTCACTTATTTGTGGAGCATAACCAATAACACGGAGGGCATGGGGAGATGGAGAGGAGAAGGGAGTTGAGGGAAATTGGAGGGGGAGATGAACCATGAGAGACTATGGACTCTGAAAAACAACCTGAGGGTTTTGGGGGGGCGGGGTGTGGGAGGTTGGGGGAGCCAGATGGTGGGTATTATGGAGGGCACGCATTGCATGGAGCACTGGGTGTGGTGCAAAAACTATGAATTCTGTTACGCTGGAAAGAAAAAAAAAATGTGTCTTTCGCTCAAAAGATGATATGGTTTTGACCCAACATGTAAAAAAATTTTAAACTTCAGGAAAGTTCTTCTCTTTTTAGTTGTTAAATTAAAAGCCTTTGTGTTTCTATCCATTGAATAAAACTTAGGCTGCTTCTGCATAAATTGACATGGAATTTCCTGTATTACTTACATGAATAGAATGCATAGAGGAACATTTAGGAACATTTATAAGGATAAATAGCTCCCTATAATACAGAAATGCTCAGATCATTTACACTGATTACTACTGATCTTATTTATAAATGTCTCACCACCAGGTTTCATTGAGTAAAATAATAAATTGGTGCTACTAAGAGTAAGAATACTTTTGGTAGTGTTCTTGATTAGTCCTTCCATGGACATGCCCTTCTGTTTTATACAGTGTATCCTCAAGAGGTATCAGGTTAGGACTCTGGCACCTACTCTAGCTATGCTTCCTAGAGTGTGAGAGTCATGAGAATTTTCACGTTACCTAATGTTTCTGAGAATATTCTTGGTCAGTGAGAAAATAAACAGAAATAAAAGCTGTGAATCTACATCTACCACCCATTAAGACTAGGATTGACCTGACCTATAGAAAGAGAAATGATAGGCATCATTTACTGGAACAAATTTTATAAAACACTCCACAATTTTATTTTCCTAAGAAATATCTTTCCAGATTTACCAGTTATGATAGCTGATATTATTCTCATCCCTCTGGCCAGGTCTAAATATACTTTGGGGGACAAAAGACGTGTTTCTTGGTCATACAGTGAAAGTAAATCTACTAAAAAATCTACAACTAAAATCACTGAAAATGGACTTAGCAGACTGGTTAAGTATGCGTTATTATTTTTATCTACAGTAATACAAATGCAGCTTCAAGTATATTATTTTTGTTTAACACAGTGTTCCAAAGGTCCAGTATTTGGACTATTTTTCTTGAAAATAAACCTAAAATACATAGATATGTGTCTTGATTGCCCAGAAGTAGAGCCTGAGGCAGGTATTCTTATGCAAGTAATTTGTGAAGGGGGAGCTTTCAGAAGTCATAAGTGAAGCAGGAGAGCAAAGGAGAAAAACTAAGCCAGGATGTGACTTCAAGGAGAGTTAGCCTCAGCCGGATCCCATGAAGTGTTTGCATGAAAAGTTGGGTCCTGACTTGAGGCAGAGGAGTAAAGCTTTTGTGCATGAGAGCTCTTCGTGCACCTTGCTGCAATTAGTCCGGTTACTGGCCAGGCTATTCCAGGTGTGTGGGGGGGGTATAGCTCCAGGCACCTCTAAGCAAGACCACTCCCATTTCCCAAGTGCAGTGCTCCTCAGAAGTTTGCAGATATGAGCTGTCAGTGATGGCCAATGTGGGGTCCCTGGGATCTGCATGGAAAACCAAAAGCCTACCACAAGCAAAAGTTGGGCCTTCATGGTTTCACACCTGAATTGTTAATGGAGCCCATACTGTGGCAATCAGTGGAGGGGAGTTGCAGGCTCACAAAGGGGCAAGACACACTTTGAGAGGCAGGAATGAGTGTGGAATGCTTGAGGAACACTGAGAGGGACGTTGTGAGAGGATAGTGGGGACAGAGGCAGTTACAAGAGAGCTGCTCAAGGAGGTAACAAGGGGAGCAGGGCACCAAGAGACTTGTGTGCCAAAGGAGTTGAAGGATTGTTTTAAGCATCGTGCGGACCCAGTGGAGATAGGTCATGGCTTAATGTGATGAGGAACCACAGAAGGCCAGAGTGGCTGGAACAGAGTGAACCAGTTAGAAAGTTAAAATGCTAGGAAATGAGATAAGGTAGTGGGAGTTTAGAAAGTGTAAGGACTTCTAGGCCTTTGGAAGGCCTTGCCATGCTTTGGCTTTGGCTTTTTCCTGGGTGGAATGGGCCACTGAAGGATTGTGAGGAAGCAGTGATCCGGTAAAAGGATCACCATGGATGCTGTGTCCAAGACAGACCAGAGGGCCATGTGAGCAGAAAATGCGGAGACCTTGGAGTGATTCAGGAAACAAGGGACAGTGATCTAGATGAGATGATTGCACTGGAGATGTTGAAACTCTGGGTACATGGTCTGCCTGACGACATTTATTGGTGCCTTGGATGGGCAGGGATAGGGATGTGTGTGAGTATACATGAATGAAATCTTTCATGGCTTTCCTTCTGTCACTCATCTCTATAGCCTTCCCCACATGGCTGAATGCCTTAGCTCTCCCTGCTCTCTGGGGCTCCGCCTTCTTTCCCACACTGTCCCTAGAAAGTCGAATTCCTTTACTTAACCCAAGAAGAACCATTTAGCTCCCTGCTTGGATTTGTCCTTGGTTCCACCTCTGCACATCTAAAGACTCATTCTTTGTTTGCCCTGCTAAACAAAGCCCTTTAGAGCTGAGTCTTACCCTTTAGTGACAAAGATGAGTTAGTAGATTTTTTTTTCTGTCTTTTTCTCTTCACTACAATTATTTTTAAATAGAAAGGAACAGGATCAAGATTTATTTTCCCTCCAGTATGAAGCACTCCAGCATCAGTGCTAAGCGCTGTACTTGGCATATAATCTTTTTAATAGAACAGTCACATGTATCAGATGGTAATATTCCAAATTTAGGGTGGGGTAACTGATTCACAACGGTTAAGTGAATTGCCTAAGATAAAAATTTCAATAAGGTAAATTTCAAAAGCCTGTCTAAGTGAAGCTAAACACATCTGCTTTGGAATGTCTTTAAAGATAAAAGAAAATAGGGCCAGTAAAAAGCTCTGTGTAGTGAAGGAACTGCATTGCTACATTAACTAGCATTTAGTAATTCTCAACAAATAACTGTTGAATTAATGAATGAATCCATTTATGAGGCATTATCAACGTGCCTCTGAAACTGTGGAGGAAGGAGAACCTAGTTCTAACTGGAAGCTTCTTAGCAGATAGGGTATTCTAAGGGGTCTTTAACACTGTGAAGGATTTCAACAGGTTGACAATGCAAAACCAGTTTTACTCCAAGCCAAGAAAACACTGAAAAAAGCAGAGGAATTATGTAAGGCATAGTTTCTCTTCAGTGGAAGCATTAAGAATCAGGGCTGGAAAGCTTGTTTATGATGGATCACTTAAGGCTTTGATCTCCATGAACTTCTATTTCTTTCCACATTGGACAGCCTTTTGGGGGAGGTTGTATTAAAGAATACGAATTATCTTTATATTATTTGTGAGTTTTAGTTTAAAAGACTAAAAGATCCTAAGTGTATGGGTTTTTTTTAAAGACTTTTAAAAATATATATATTTTTTTTATCATAAGTGATCTTAACATGGTAGAGATACCAATAGACCAGACTATGTGTTCTTTTTATCATGGTTACTAATTTATATTATGTGAGTAAGTTACTATTTGTATCTTGTTGCATGCTAGAGATATCAGATTTCAAAATCAATTTTACATATGTAGCAGTGAATAATCAGTTTAGAAAGCAGATTAGTTTTCCATTTTTCAAACACAATCTTTGCTTTTCTTTCTTATAGGAACTCTATTGATTTGTGTATCATATTATTTTACAGCCAAGTATACCCTTGATTTATGTCCAGATGTCAAGTATTTATACTAGTTTACCCTTCGTGTGCAGTATTTGATCTCTATAGTTAGACTAAGTGGGCCAGGTTTGCTTTTTAACGACATTCAAGAATACACTTAGCAAAATATTCACTAAAAAGCATGTGCGTTCTGTTTTCATGAAACTAATTAATAATCCTGGCAGGTTCTTGAATTTTTCTAAACTTTAGGACTTGCCTTACACAAATCAGAAGTATTCTGGCTTTCAAATTTACAATATGCATTCAAACTTTAAATGCCCTTGATTAATAAAAATATATGTGACAGCAAAGTATAGCTCTGCTTTTAAGCTGTTAGAGAGAACATAAAATGATTATGGCTTGCAGTAAACGTTATTATGGTCCTAAGATGTTTCCCGAAGGATTCAACAATCTCTCACACTTTCCTTAAGACTGACCCTCTCTCCTTGAGAAGCAGACAGGAAGGAGAACTGCAGAGCCAAGACCACTGTCGGGTCACCTGTCATGGTGCCGACAAGCCTCTGATAGAAAACCTAATTTACAGCTTAAGAAGCACATCCATTATCCTTCTGATTTTAAAATGAACATACATCAGCAAAATGATAAAAGAAAGTGCTTTAGAATTATGAAAGTCAAGGACTATTTCCTATCATAAAGTCACAACCTTTTTTGAATATTACTTTAAGTTATAGCCAAGTCTAATGATATTCATGTGTTCTGCTCTCTGAAAATTAGTATCACAGTATTCCAACTGCTGATAATCCAATAATCATGGATTAACTCTTGACTCCCTTTTCCATTTAGGCAGATGATATTGCCAGTATTTAGATATTTCTTTTTGAAATGGGTGTGAACTAGAAGATTGCTAGGAGAACTTAAATAATTAATGTTTTTCTGTTTACCTACATTAAAAGTACAGCATTGTTTTATTTCGAATCAAATGTCAATTGGCGATGTTCTTATTACTTTCTTTCTTACTTCTTACTCTTGTTTCTCCAGTTATTCCCAAATGATGAATGACATGTGGGAAAATCCTGGTATTTTTTAGAACTACTGTCCTCTTGAAATCCAAATAAACTCTTTTAAAATGTCCATACAAAAACCTTGGATTTTCTTTTTAAAAGGGTAGTATTCCATATTACTATAATCATAAATTTCATTGCAGTACTTGTGTTATAATAATTAGTGGTATGGATTAGATAATTTGAATTTTTTAACATTCTCTTCCTATGTTCTTATCATGGAAGCAAAATGTAAACATTTTTTATAATAGGCTAACATACCAGAATACGCTTTGAGATTTGACGCTTCAAAAGCAGAAATGTTGAAATATGTGCTTTGTAGTCTATGCTAGTGGAATTCAGGGTGATCATTAACTTACCCATATCTAGATTTAGAGGCAAAATCTGAAACAGGTAGTAATTTATCTGCCTCTTAGCAATTCCTCCTATATTAACTATTTACTGGCTTTAATATGAATTGTTCTCCCTATCTCTGCTATATTTTAGTGGACTCTGCTTAGCTTATCTCCTTCCTATCTAATATAATTTGAAATATGCATTAATATTTAATATACAAATAAGAATAGAAATAAAAATATTATTAGACTAAAAATTCAAGAATCCACACTTTTACATTATATTCACATATAAACTACATTCTTTCTATCCAACTGTCTACCTATTACCTACCTACCTACCTACCTACCTAGATATTAGACCTACAAGGTGAGGTGCCTCTTGAATTTGACTACTGGCTTTTTACCAGTCTGCCTATCTCATAATAAATTTTAGGCACTGCTTCTGAGGCCTCCTTATGGGGGTGAGGGTAAAACCTTGAAGTCCCTTTTGCCCACGCAGATTCAGTACCCAGTTACTTTTCCATTCTTAACCTTAACTCCTCTTTATCTTTTCCCCCAGCCCCAGGACTGTACAATTCCAGGATCCTTTTTTTAGGGCTCAGTCAAGGCTGAAATGAGCCCCCCTCCATTAGTTCCTGTTCCCTGGGGGAAAATGGAAGAGGGAGAGTTCACACTGTCTCCAGGTTACCCTCATGTTTATTCCATTACAGTAAGTCATTAAGTGCTTAATTTTGATGCTTTTGACTTTCTACTTTAATCTTTTGGTCCAACACCTAAGAGCTCATCTCTACCTCCCTAAATCAGTGGAGCTCCTGATATATATATGTATATATATATACATATATATATAACACATCATTATTATTTTTATATCTATATTCATGAGAGAGATTGGTATATTATTTTTTCCTATTCCAACTTTTTGTTCTGATTTTTGTTTCTAAGTAAGAGTGACCTCAGAGATGGGTGCCTGGGTGGCTCAGTTGGTTAAGCGACTGCCTTCGGCTCAGGTCGTGATCCCAGAGTCTTGGGATTGAGTCCCACCCACATCCAGCTCTCTGCTCGGCAGGGAGTCTGCTTCTCCCTCTGACCTTCTCCCCTCTCATGCTCTCTCTCACTGTCCCTCTCTCAAATAAATAAATAAGATCTTTAAAAATAATAAAATAAAATAAAAAAAAATTTTTTTAGATTTTTATTTATTTATTTGACAGACAGAGATCACAAGTAGGCAGAGAGGCAGGGAGAGAGAGGAGGAAGCAGGCTCTCCGCGGAGCAGAGAGCCCGATGTGGGGCTCGATCCCAGGACCCTGGGATCATGACCTGAGCCGAAAGCAGAGGCTTTAACCCACTGAGCCACCCAGGCGCCCCTAAAATATTTTTTAAAAAAAGAAGAGTGACCTCAGAGAATTCGTTGGGGTATAGTCCAGGTTTTTCCCTTCTGGAAGAAGAGTTTGTGTGACATTAGAATAGTCTTTCCTCACAAAATTTTGCAGAACATTTTAGGAACATTACTGGGATGATTCCTCATGTAAACATTTACAACGTATCTTCTATAACTGTTTTAATACTTTAAATATTATGGGAGGATTCAATCTTACTATTTTTTCTTGAGTCAGCTTTCTAAGTTATATTTTCTATTTATGAGTTTTCAAATTTACTGGCATAAAATTATTTGTAACTTTTAATTATGTTTAATCCCTGATAGAGCTCTATGATGATCTTTTCATTTTTATTGTAATTTATTGTGTCTTCTGTTTTTATTTAGTAATCAACCAGTTGATTTTTAACCAACTTTCTGTTAATAACAAATATTTGAATTTGTAGAACCAATTTTTTAATTTATTCACTTTATTTCTCTTTTGTATTCTATTTCATGAATTTCTTCCCTTATCTGTATCACATACTTACTTCTTATTTTATTGCTTTTATTATATTTTTCTAAACAAGTTGAGCATTTAACTTACTGATATTTAGTTTTTTCTTTCTAAAGAATTATAAAATGATAAATTTCTCTAAGTACTGATTCTCAGACATTTTTTCTTATACCAGTTTCTTTACTCTTCAGCTGTCAGAATTTTTACATTCCTGTTATTTTTTCAAAGTGTTACTATTGTATTCTTGTCATCATCATTGTCTTCATCATTATCTATGATGATACATTTCCTATATATCTGAATTGTTATACATTTTTTATTTGTATATTTTCAGGTGATTCATTAGGCCCATAATATTCAGAATCATCACATTTTTCTGGTGATTCAAACTTTTATCATTATGCAATAGCTCTTTCTTTCCCTAAATATGTTTTTTTTCTGCCTTAAAGTCTACTTTGATATAAATAACCCATAAATAACCCATAAATAACCCACCTTTTTCTTTGTTTAATGTTTTCCTGAAATATATATTTTATCTTTTGCTTCACTATTTTTAATTCCTCACTTTGTATGTTTGTTTGTTTGTTTGGTGGTTCTCATAAAAACAGCATATAATCTGGGTTTTAGTTATCTTATCCATTCTGATGGTTTGGGGAATATTTAACCTATTTATGTCTATTGTAATCATTGATGTATTTGGATTTATTTCTACCTTATTAAGTTTTGTTTTTTATTCTATGACCATTTATTACTTATTTTCATTTTAATTAATTATTTTGTTACTTATTCCGTGTGTTATTTTTCTTTTTGGAGGATTTTAATAGACTATTTCTATTCTTTTAGTTATTACCCTTAAACTGTTACTGTTCATATTTGCCTTAATAAAACCTAAATTTAAACTATTTTCATTTCTCTCCTCAAGATTGTAGGTTAGCAATGCCTGGGTGGCTCAGTTGGTTAAGCATCTGACTCTTGATTTTGGCTCAGGTCATGATCTCAGGGTCATTAAATCAAGCCCCAAGTCAAGGCTCATGCACTGGGCATGGAGCCTACTTAAGATTCTCTCTCTCCCTGTCCCTCTACACCACACCCCTAGAAAGACTGTAGGTTATATTAGAATATTTAACCTATGATCACCACTCTCAGACTTATATTGTTTTTCTCCAGCATTTTTGTTCCTTTTTTTTTAACCCCATGAATTAAACATTGTTTTTATTATATTAAATAGATAATTAGATATGCACGTATGATTAGTACTATAGTTGCTCACCATTCCTTTTGCATCTCAGACCATGCTTCTGAAATCATATTTATTCTTGAAGAACATGCTTTACCACCTCCTTTAATGAAGTTCTCTTGGTAGATTTTTTACATTCAGGTAAATGTTTTACTATCATTTCTGAAGAGTGTTCTGGGAATATAATTATAGGATAATATTGACTGTCTCTCAATTCTTCAAAGATACTGCTCAATGTTACTCTTATTTCTGTTGTTGAGAAGCCTGCTGTTAGTCTAATTATTGTTCATTTTTCAATGATCTACCTTTTTTCTCTTAAAATCTTATCAGAGTGTTTTCAGTTAAGCAGTTTTACTTTGAGATTGAAACATTTCTTGTCACTTATTGTGCTTGGGATGCACTGGAAATATTTCTTAAATCTGGATTTGGAAAATCACAACTGTTTTCAAAAATTTTATCTCCTACATTCTATGGGAATTTAAATATGTGTTATACTTTCTCATTCTCTGCTCTCTTAATTTTTTAAATATTTCAACCTCATTTCTTCATTTGTATTTACTATATCAGTGATTCTCTCTTCCGCCTAGAAAGACTAGATTGAGAGAAGGAATATGACCAGAACATTTATGGATTTTTTTCACTAAATTCTGAAATATCAATATAGGCTTCTTGTCTCTCTAAAATGACTTTGTACCTTTCTTATTTTCTTAAATAAAAAAATATTTTTAAGTAGTCAGATTCTCTAACTAGAACCTAAGTGCACGCATTTGATTGACAATGTTCACTGTAAGTCAAATTCATTTGGGAATTTTTAACTTAGAAGTGAACTTCATTGATTTCTATGGGAAGCCTATCTTGACTACCTTTCATGGCTGTTGTATACCTCTTCTGTCTGTTCTTACAGCTTTCTGTACTTGATCAACAGGGGTTGATTTTGCAGTAATTTCTTACTGCTCCATGACCTAGCATATCTTGACTACTACAGTTAAGCTGAGGACAGATATTATTATTATTGCAACTTTACAAGTAAGAAAACATTGTTAGGCTAAATTAAGTGTATTCACAAAGCCTAGATATTATTAAGCATAGTTCTCTTCTCTTTAAAGCTTAATTTACAGTTTTTGTGCCTCCTCTATGAGGAAAGTGGTTTTTGCCCAAAGGAGGTCCCATAATGATGGAGAGTATATTGACAAGGTGCTTGTAGAAAGAAAGAGCCTATGTAGGTAAATATCCAAATGTTGTTGGATTGTGAATGATGATGTGCACTTTAGCTCTGAATGCCTGGGTTTTACTTAGAATTATTTAGTAAAGTAGATATATATGAATACAATCATTGTTTTAGTACATTCAGGCTGCTGTAACAAAATACCACAGGCTGGGTGGCTTATAAACAATAAGAATTTATTTATCACAATTCTTGGGGCTGATATAACAAAATGCCATAGCCTGGGTAACTTCAATCAACAGAAACTTATTTCTCACAGTTTGAGAGGCTGAGAAATCCAAGATCAGGGTGCTAGCATGGTTGGGTCTGATGAGAACCCTCTAACTGGCTTGCAGATAAACACCTTCTTATGTCCTTACATGGTGTCAACAAAGATCATCTCTCTTCTTATAAAGGCACTAAACCCTTATGATCCTCTATTCTGTGATCTAATCACCTACCAAAAGCCTCATCTCCTAGTACTATCATGTTGGGGATTAGGGATTTAATATATAAATTTGAGGAAATCTAAACATTCAGTCCATAGCATAGGCTTTTTAAAAATTTTTAACTTTTTTTTTCAACTTCCTTATAGTCTATGATTAGAAACACAACCCAACTATACTTCCTTAAAAGTTTGTAACCTAAAATTTATCTGATTAGTTAGTTGGAATTAATTGCCCTTATACAACTCAGGAACCTTGCTTCATTTGTTTCCTTTATATCAGGGATATCACAATGCAATATTTTTATTATATATGACCATCTCCCCTATCAGGAGCTTCTTGGGGATAAGAGCTGTCTCCTGCCTGTTTTTGTTTGGCTGGATGTCAGTATATGTACTGGGCAGGTAGCAGGGGCTCAGGATTTCCCCAACTATAATCAAAAGTTGATATTTGATCTCTGCTTACCTATTATCGATCAGCAAACCATTTTAGGACTCTGACAAAGAGAATTTTATGTGTTAGAGATATATGCTTATCTAATTTTAATTTTGATTAATTTCATATAATGTATCATATATATGTATAATGTAGAATATATAATATCAGCATATTATATAATACACAAATCACATACACTTTTCAAAAGACTTAATGCCCTTGATAGCTATATAATTGAAAACTAAATCAATTACATAATTTATCTGAAGTGCCTATAACAGTGTAGAAGAGGGTTAAGCATAAAAAGTAACAGGTTGTATAATGTATATACTTTTCACATTATTTGCACATCAAATGTTTTTATGTTAAATAATGTTTTTCAATGTCTGTTATGATATCAGTGATATTTTATCTTCCTTTCATTTTGGAATCATTTTAAAGCAGACATATATCAGCTTTGTCTTCCTTGTCTATTAAATTTTCTATGATGTAGTTAATTAGTCTAAACTAATACTCATAATCATATATTTTAACATTGAAAAGGAGCTTAGGAATAATCTGGCCCAACCACAACTGTATTTTTAAATATGAGGAAACAGGTGTGGAGAAAGTATAAGACCTATATAAAATTACTACAAGTTTGGCCTATAAACAAAGCTGGATCTAGGCTTACTGAGGCTTGAAGCTTATATAATTTAGGAAGCCCTTGTTAAGTAATAGAATAACCACTTAGATAAGAAATTTAATATTGACTTAAAATGAGAAAAGAAATTAAGAAGGTGATAAATACCACAAGTATAATAAAATCCAGAAATTAACATTTGGTATTATTGGTATTAAATTGTCTCCTAGACCTCCACAGTACTTTTCTCCCCATGTTTGCTAGCTGTGTATTCCTTGGTCTTCTTTTCATGACAGCAATTGTATAATGTCATTTTCTATAGAAAACAAAGAAAGATAATCAAACTTCTCTGTGGCATGGCTGATGAAAACTTGATTTTTACTTTGAGCTTTAGAAAAATATCTTTAAGCTTCTTAACTCCTTGTTGGTGTTGCCACATCTCTAACTTGCTCTCCATCTGCATCTCCTTCCTCTAGCCATGGGAGTCTTTGGGGAACCGATTTTAATGTCTCTCAGCTCCCAACCACCCCCATCTGCAAGGCCCAAGGTAATATCTGGACACAGAGAAGCAGGCTGATTCTGGTACACAGACCACTAGGGATGTAGTGCTGGCTGCCCCACCAACCTGCCTCAGGCCAGGGCCAGAGGTGACTAGCCTCCAGCCCTTACAGGTGATTGACACTCTTCCCAGAAGGACCCCATACAAGTGAAGGTGTCCCAAAGCCCAAGCTTCATTAGTTCCATTGTGTATCTCCCTTGCCTATGGCAAAACTTTTCCAAAAAGCCAGAAATTGCTTTCCTTTTTACCAAGAATTTAGAACATTCTAATTGACTTGATAACTACTAAGGTAAAAATGAATGATAAAAAATACTAATTTAAGGAAGAATTTCACGTTTAACCTGTGTCTCCATAGGCCACATCTCCTTGAGGTTGTATAGAGTTAGCATTAAATCAGTCAAAAAGCATTTCTCTGTTTCAGTGTTCTACTGCTTATTTGAGCAAATCCTGATCCCCCTTTAAGAATCTCTTCTATGGGCAAAGTCTAGGTAAAATTGGCAAGGTAAACCCCTGTGAGTCCTTGGATTTATTATCTAGTGCATGCGATTTTATAAGGAAATATTTTATTTTGTACTTTTATTTGAGAAGTTGAGCTAAAGTTTAGTATTAGCATATTTTGAAGCATCTTGCAGATGACTGTCTTATAACAGAATCCTACCACACACTTCAAGTGCATTTTGTTTGAATTATCACATTCCCTGTACTTGCCTTGAACTAATGGAAGAATAAGGAGGTTTCTTCCCTCCTTCCCTTCCATCCCTCCTTTCTTCCTTCCTTCCATCACACATATATAGTTAGTATCTTTTGGACCAAACACATTTGGGATCCTAAGTATAGAGATGTGAGCCAAACAGCCACTGTCTCAAGCCTCACAGAGCTCACAGTCTTAATATGTAAAATATGCAACTGCAGGAGAATTGTGTCACAGTTTTCTGTATGCATTAGGGTTTTTCAGGAGCTTTGAGAGAGACACTAGGTGTGAGAATTGAGTCTTCACATACACTACCACTACACTGACAAAGCTGTACTGAATCTAAAGAAAGAGCAAGTCAGCACCATATTCCTGGTGTAAGTTCTCATTCACCTTCTGTGGGACAACTTCTGTCCCATTAAAATAATGTGTCATAGAATGCATAGAGGGATTTTTACTTTTTCTTGTTTAGGTACGTGATCTTGGAACTTGCTTTGTTTTATAGTTACATAAGTGTTATAACCCTAAAGAGCATCTACCTAGTGATCATATGCTTTGTTTAGTTTTACTTATTTAGCGCACACTCACAAAGCACCTATACCTGTCAGGCACTATATTAGATGTTGTTTTTTTTTACAAATATCAACTCATTTTTTTTGCAGATGTATTTTAGGTACATTGTGGTTAAAAATAATTCAGTACAAACTTGGAGGTCCAACGGAATACATTTTTCACTGTTGTGAAGTTACTCAAATTGGAAATACCCTTCTGAAGATGAGGTACCTAATGAAAAGATAGAGACTCAAGGAAATCTAAGTAGCAAATATCGGAACACAGTGACTCTCCCCCAACAAAAAATCTTCTTGACTTTGTCTCTGAACTCTAAGACTATCTGTTAATCCCTTCTCAGGAAGCTCTTTGGTTTCTAATAAAAATTGACACATGGAACAGGATTCTGTCAGCCTCCCCCCAAGTCTGGACCAGCCTAAACTCTCAGAGGGAGCCTGGCTTGGGTTGGCCTCTGAGGCTCTGACACTGAATCTTTTTTAAAAAAGGGAAGAGTTCTACTTCTTGAAGGACTTGGCCTTATCAACAGTGCTGGGTTGGTCTGGTTACAAGGAATTCTATTGAAAGTATATAGTCATTCTTATTAGAATATTGTGTGCCTGTCACACTTCAGCAAACAAAATATATATGCATTTATGGAGAGAACATGTACCCTTCCTCCTCTTTGGACTACCTTTTACTACTCTGCTCACTTCCTATTATGTTTTCAGCCAATTTCAAACATTGTAAGCTTCATCCAGAATTCAACATTGTAAACCATCTAAAAGAATGCCATAATACACAGGTCTGAGAACTTGGAGGCCAAAGAATAAAGAATCATGAGCCAAATACACCCTTTTCCCCTTAAAATAAGTATTGAGAGTATTTATTTTTAAATGCTAATTCAATAATCAATAAGGATGTGATTTCAAAACAACGTGTAGTTCCATTTCCAATCAAGAATGAATCACAGGAACTGAATTTTTCCCCCTACTTGAAACAACTCCAGACAAAATACATAAAGCAATAGCACTCAAGCTCACTGGACATGAGGAATGAAAGGCAGTGATCCCTGAGAGATGGGAAATGAGGTGAACCCTACAATTGCCTCAACTTACTGTCTTGAGAATGTTTCCAGGCCATGACAGGAGGCTTGCTATAAACTGAATTGTGTCTTTCTGAAATTCATGTGTCAAAGCCCTAACACCTTAGTAATAGAACCTTTGGGAGATTAGGTTTAGATGAGTTCTGAGGGTAGGGTCCTCATGATGGGATTGGTGCCCTTTTAACAAGAGACACCAGAGACCTTACTCTCTTTCTCTCTGCCATGTGAAGACACAGCAAGAAGGTGGCCGTCTACAAGCCAGGAAGAGCGATCTCATCAGAATCTGACCACACTGGCACTCTGATATCAGACTTTCAACCTCCAGAACTGTGGGAAATAAATTTCTATTGTTTAAGCCACCCAGTCTATGGCATTTTGTTATGGTGGCTCAGGGTGACTAATACAGGGTAGGTAGGAGCCTCGTCAGAGCCCAGCTGTCACCTCAAGTTCAGGAGATGGACTAGGAATTCAAGGAAGTCAAATCACCTAGCATTCACAGAATAGGGTCTGAGAGAGGCATGAGGTACACAAGGAGAAACCTAAGATCTGCCAAGGTCCCCCTCAAGTGGTTTGCTGTATACTGATCCATTCATTCTTGAGGAAATTGATAGAGGCTTCAAAGGACCACCTGGAAAGACAAGACAAAATATGACTAGGGCCTACTAATGGAGAGACAATTCCCGATCCCAGCAAACAGAGCAGGAAAACCTAATAATTCAAGGGGCATTGGTTAGAGTACTGAGAGGGTTCTCTCATACTGGAGGGAGGGGGTGGGAGTGAACCCTAGAAAAAATGATTTGGAGCCACCAAGCAAATCTTAAAGGTACCCAAGTGATCCTAAATATCCCAAATAAATTAACCATGTCCAGAGAAATCTCAAGAATATTTATGGAATTTTCAGTATCCAAAATTTTCAGCATCCAAAAAGTTAAATCCAAAATATCTAGCAACAAATAAAATATTACCAGACATGCAAAGAAGCAGAAAAGTACAATGCAAAATAAGAAAAAAAGTCAATCTATTGAAACTGATCTAGAAGTTACATAGAAGATAGAAATAGGACATTAAAAAATAGTCCTTATAACTATATTTCATATGTTTAAGGAGCTAGAGGAAATATATGTTAGTAGGGACGCTGAAGATATAAAAAGATCCAAATCCAACATTAATAGAAGCTATAATGGCTGAAGTGAAAAATACACTGGTTTGGGATTAAAGGCAGGTTAGATGCTGCAAGGAAAAGGATTAGTGAACTTGTAAATAGCAATAGAAACTAGCCAAAATGAAACATGAGAAAAGAAAAAATTAAGGAAAAAGATGAAAAGAGGATTAATGGGCTCTTAGACAGCTAGAGGTGGCCTAATATATTTGTAATTGAAGTCAGATTTTTTAATTGAAAGCGCGAGGTGTGGCAGACAAAATAATTGTTGAAAAACAATTGTTGAAAATTTTCCAAAGTTGGTTAAAACTATACACCCAGAGACCTAAGAAGTTCAAACCCAAGCACAAGAAACGTGAAGAAAACTGCACCAAAGCACATTATAATCTAATTGCTTAACACAAGTAATAGAAAAATCCTAAGAAGTAATAGAAAAAAAATAGAAAAATAGAAAAAAAAAGACGCTTTATGGACAGTGGAAAGAAGATAAGTATGACATAAGATTTTTTAATGGGAAAAAAAATTCAGGCTA
This sequence comes from Mellivora capensis, assembly GCA_004024625.1. Lineage (NCBI taxonomy): Eukaryota > Metazoa > Chordata > Mammalia > Carnivora > Mustelidae > Mellivora > Mellivora capensis. The sequence goes on from PISX010021362.1 coordinate 16,271, forward strand.
TTAAAAGGTGGATGAACATCTTTAAAGCACTCAAAAAAGAAAAAAAAAAAAAAGTGAACCTATAGTTCTTTACCCCGAGAAAATATTTCAAAAATGAAGGGGAAATGCAGGCTTTTTCAGACATATATAAGTCAAAAATTTTTTCTCATCAGCATTCACTAGAGGAAATGTTAAAAGAAATCCTTCAACCAGAGGACAATGAAACCAGAGGAAAACCTGGATCTATACAGAGGAATGGAGAAAACAAAAACAAGATATGAGTAAATATATTTTATTTCTGTATGTTAGATAATATCTAATATTTTTATTATTTAGATCTTTAAAATTAATTACCATTTAAATAAAAAGTAACAATGCGGTATGAGGTTTGTAACATAAGTAGAAATAAACTCTGTGACTACAATAGCATATAGGCCCAAGGGGGAGTAAATGAAGTACATGTTGGGAAGGCTTTTATATACTACACATAAAGGATAGTATATTATCACTTGAAAGTAGACAGGGATGAACTTAAAGTGTTTACTCTAAACCCTAAAGCAAACACTAAAATAATGATAATTATAGCTAGTAAGCAAAAAAAAAAAAAAAGGATAGAAAATACAATAATTAAAAATTCTCAAGTAATCCAAAAGAAGGCAGAAAATGGACAGAAAAGGAACAAAAGAAAAACAAAAAGAAAAAAAAGCAATATGTATATATTTAAGCCCAACAACATCAATCCTATTAAATATAAATGGCTTAAAAACCCCAATGAAAAGGCAACAATTATTACATTGTATTTTTTTAAAAGATTTTATTTATTTATTTGACAGAAATTACAAGTAGGCAGAGAGGCAGGCAGAGAGACAGGAGGAAGCAGGCTCCCTGCTGAGCAGAGAGCCCGATGCAGGACTTGATCCCAGGACCCTGAGATCATGACCTGAGCTGAAGGCAGCAGCTTAACCCACTGAGCCACCCAGGCGCCCCATTACATTGTATTTAAAAGCAAGACCCAACTATGTCCTGCCTACAAGAAACACTTCAAATATAAAGACATAAGTAGAGTTCAATTAAAGGGATGGGGAAAGATATAACCTGCAAATACTAGTGAAAATAAAGGTACAGTGGCTACTATCAAACAAGTATCAGAACAGAGAATAATACCAAGAATAAAGAAGATCATTTCATAATAATAAAGGGATTAGTTCATCTGGAAGACATGATAATCCTAAACATTAAGCAGAAACTGAAAGAACTGTGTGGAGAAACACACAAATCCTCAATGATGGAGATTTCAACACCTCTTTCTCAATAAGAAATAGAAGAGTAGACAGAAAATTAGTAATGGCAAAGATAACTCAAACAATGCTGACAACCAGCTTGATCTAGTTGACATTTATAAAGCATTCCACCAACAGCATGTGGAACACTTATCAAGATAGACTGTATTTTGGGTCAACCTAACTGTTCATCAGCAGATGAATGATAAAGTGCATAAACAAACAATAATATTAGGAGTGGAAAAAGTGATAAACTAAAAATAAAACATAAATGAGGCAATAAAAAAGAGCAAAAAAAAATCCAGTTACCATAACAAACTTTGACTATTGCAAAAGATTTGGAATATGTGTTGAATCAAACAGAACTTTTTTGTTGTTCTCTAAGTGGGGAATACATAATGCCATATTTTGGAGAGCAGAATTTAACTATGTGAGTCAGCCAGCTATTACTTAGAGAATTTAAAATTCTAATTTTTTCTTTGTAAAACAGAGTGCATTCTCTAATAGCCAGTTTTCCAATGCCATATGCTTGCTATACAAGGTTAAATTTTAGTAATAATTTAACTGATGCCGCTATGCACATTTGTGGTTTACTTATATTATTTGGCTGCACAACTTTGCTGAATTACCTAGTTAAGGGAAATTTCATGTTAAAAAAAGTGTTCTGGAAAAATAGGCCATATCAACTAATTCAGAGTTTTCTATCCCAAAGTTTGTGTAAATTCAGAAATAATTTTTTTCCAAATGCTTTTATGGAAGAAAACTTTCAGGAAAAAATATTATAAAAATTAATTTAAATGGAAATTCTAAGAGCTTTTAGATATTTTATCTAATTTAATTCTTACAAGTTTGTGAGATAGGCATTATTATCTCAATTTTATAGTTGAGTAAGCCCACGCTCATGGTTTAATAATCTACTGGAAGTCACACAATTACATAGCAGCTGATAGAGCTCTTTTTTTTTTTTTTTAAGATTTTATTTATTTATTTGTCAGAGAGAGAGAGCCAGAGAGCGAGCACAGGCAGACAGAGTGGCAGGCAAAGGCAGAGGGAGAAGCAGGCTTCCTGCCGAGCAAGGAGCCCAATGTGGGACTCGATCCCAGGACACCGGGATCATGACCTGAGCTGAAGGCAGCCGCTTAACCAACTGAGCCACCCAGGCGTCCCTGATAGAGCTCTTCTAAATCTTTGTTCAGTAATTTTTCCAATAACTTCATACTGAAAGTTAACACAAGAAAAAAATTACCTACATTCAGACCCAGAAATAACCACTGTTAACATTTAATACATCCAAGTTCTGGGCAACCATTGACAGGGAAAATAAGTAATCTTTTAGACTACATAAAAGTTTATTTTATAATTGATATTTTATAAGCATTCTTCCACAAGTTCTCAGTTCCATCTTTCTCTCTCTTTAATACACACACAAATATACCACCAGTAAAATAAAATCATACTATATATTGCTGCTTCTCATTCATCACTATGTATTAGCATTTCTTTGTATGTGGATAACTAATTTATATTATACTTTTTAGTGGCTGTTTAGAATGCCACTTTAAGGATGTAGTTTGCATAACTGGTATCAACAGGGATTTCATAGTTTTTCTGTATTTTAAAATGTGGCATGATAATAATTCTTGTACTACTTCTCTGTGAATTTTCCAATTATCTCATTAGTATAAATCCTGGAATTATAATTGCTGGATATTAGCATAATTTTTGACACCTATTATTAAACTTCCCTCTACAAAAATTGTACTTCATTTGGAGTCCTTCTAACAGAATATGATTATAAATACTTCTTTTATACCCCATCAACAATTATCAGTAATGCATTTTTGACAACTACTGAAGAGGCAATGGCATTGCCTTGTTTTATATTACTTGAACATAAGAACATATCTTTTCATATGCTTTGTCATTTTTAAATAATTTTCCTGTAAGATGTAGATGATTGTATGTTCTCTTATTTGATAAATACTAGATATTTAGCCTTGAGGCTGGCAAACTAAGGCCTATAGTTTACTATTATTTTTATTTTTTTTATTTATTTATCTATTTATCATGATAATTTTACTCTTTAATCCCCAGTCCCTATTTTCTCCATGCTCTCACCCACTTTCCCCCTAGGTAACCATTAGTTTGTTCTCTATAGTTAAGATACTGTTTCTTGGTTTGTCTCTCCCCCTGGTTTTTCCCTCCCTTTGTTTGTTTTGCTTCCTAAATTATACATATGAGTGAGATCATATGGTATTTGTCTTTTTCTAACTTATTTCATTTACTATTATACTCTCTACCTCATTCCATGTTGTTGAAAATGGCAAGATTTCATTCTTATGTATGGCTGAATAATATTCCACTGTATATGTATACCACATCTTCATTATCCATTCATTTATCAATGGACTTTTTAAAAAGATTTATTTATTATTTATTTTTAGAGAGAGAGAGCACAAGCAGAAGGGGCAGAGGGAGAGAGAATCTCAAGCAGACTCCACATTGAGCATGGAGCTCCATGCAGTCTGAACCCATGATCCTGAGATTGTGACCTGAGCCATCACAACCCACCCAGGCATTTCCTATTGATGGACATTTAGACTGCTTCCATAGTTTGGCTATTGTAAATAATGCTGCTATAAACATAGGGGTGGGGCACCTGAGTGGCTCAGTGGGTTAAAGCCTCTGCCTTCAGCTCAGGTCATGATCCCAGTGTCCTGGGATCAAGGCCCGCATTGGGCTCTCTGCTCAGCAGGGAGTCTGCTTCCTCCCTCTCTCTCTGCCTGCCTCTCTGCCTACTTGTGATCTCTGCCTGTCAAATAAATAAATAAAATCTTTTAAAAAAAGAACCAAAAAATAAACAAATAAACATAGGGGTGCATGTAACCCTTTGATTTAGTGGGGTTTTTTTGTATTTTGTGGGTAAATCTCCAGGAGCAGGATTACTGGATCATATGGTAGTTCTATTTTTAATTTTCTGAGGATTCTCCATGCTGTTTTACACAATGGCTGCATCAATTTGTATTCCCACCAATAGTGCAGAAATGTTCCTTTTTCTCCACATCCTCACCAACACTTGTTTTCTTATGTTTTAGATTTTAGCCACTGACAGGTGATATCTCACTGTAGTTTCATTTGCATTTCCCAGATGATGAGTGATGTTGAACATCTTTTCTTGTTGTCTGTTGGCCACCTGTATGTCTTCTTTGGAGAAATGTTTATTCATATCTTCTGCCCATTTTTTAATTGGATTATTTTATTTTTGGGTATTGAGTTGTATCATTTCTTTATGTATTTTGGATACATCATTTACAAATATCTTCTCCCATTCAATAGGTTGCCTTTTAGTTTTGTTAATTATTTCCTTCACTGTGTAAATTTTTATTTTGATGTAGTTCCAATAGTTTTTGTTTGCTTTTATTTCCCCTGCTGCAGGAGATATGTTTCCGGTTGCTATAGCCAGTGTCAGAGAGATTACTGCCTATGTGCTGTTCAAGAATTTTTGTGGTTTCAGGTCTTACATTTAGATCTTTAATCTATCATATTTTTTTTTTTAAGATTTTATTTATTTATTTGACAGACCGAGATCACAAGTAGGCAGAGAGGCAGGCAGGGAGAGAGAGAGAGGAAGCAGGCTCTCCGCAGAGCAGAGAGCCTGATGTGGGGCTCGATCCCAGGACCCTGGGATCATGACCTGAGCCGAAAGCAGAGGCTTTAACCTGCTGAGCCACCCAGGCGCCCCTATCATATTTTTGTATGGTGAAAGAAAGTTATCCATTCTCATTCTTTTGCATGTGACTGTCCAGTTTTCTCTACATAATTTTTTGAAGAGACTGTCTTTTTTTCTTTATATATTCATTCCTCCTCAGTTGAAGTTTAATTGACAATTATTTGTGGTTTTATTTCTAGGTTTTTTCTTCTATTTGACTGATCTCTTTGTTTATTTTTGTGTCAGTACCATACTGTTTTTTCATTTAATTTTTTTTTCAGTGTTCCAAGATTCACTGTTTATGCACCCAGTGCTCCATGCAATATGTGCCCTTAGTACCCACCACCAGGCTCATCTAACCCCTTACCCCCCTCCTCTCCAAAACCCTCAGTTTGTTTCTCAGAGTCCACAGTCTCTCATGATTCATCTCCCCCACTGATTTCCCCAAATTCACTTTTCCTTTCCTTCTCCTAATGTCCTTTGGGTTATTCCTTACACTCCACCATACTGTTTTAATTACTAACACTTTGTAATGTAACTTGAAATCTGGAATTATGATACTTCCCATTTTGTTTTTCTTTTTCCAGATTGCTTGGGCAAGTCAAAGTCTTTGTGGTTTCATACAAATTTTATGATTGTTTGTTCTAGTTTTGTGAAAAATGCTGTTGGTATTTTGATAAGGATTGCATTAAATCTAGATTGCTTTGGGTAGTGGAGGCATTTTATTTTTATTTCATTTCTTTTCAGCGTAACAAAATTCATAGTTTTACACCACACCCAGTGCTCCATGTAATGCGTGCCCTCCACAATACCCACCACCTGGCTCCCCCAACCTCCCACCCCCCGCCCCTTCAAAACCCTCAGGTTGTTTTTCAGAGTCCATAGTCTCTCATGGTTCATCTCCCCCCCAATTTCCCTCAACTCCCTTCATTTTAACAATACTTTTTCTTCCAATCCATGAGTGTGGAATGTCTTCTCATTTCTTTGTATCATCTTGAGTTTCTTTCATCAGTGTTTTACAGTTTTCAAAGTACAACTCTTTCACCTCTTTGGTTAAATTTATCCTAGATATTTTAGTATTTTTGGTACAGTTATAAGTGGAATTGTTTTCTTAATTTCACTTTCTGCTACTTTATTATTAGTGTATAGGAATGCAACAGGTTTCTTTACATTGTTTTGTACTCTGTAACTTTACTGAATTCATTTATCAGTTCTAGTAGTTTTTTGGTGGAGTCTTTTGGGTTTTCTACATATAGAAAGATATAGTATAGATACTATATATATAGTATCATGTCATCTGCAAATAGTGAGAATTTTACTTTTTTTTTTTTGAACCAATTTGGATGCCTTTTGTTTCTTGATGTTCTCTATTTGCTCTGGCTAGGAGTTCCAGTATTATGTTGAATCTAAGAGGTAAGAGTGGATATCTTTGTCTTGTCCCGGACCTTTGAGGAAATGCTCTCAGTTTTCCATCATTGAGTATGATGTTGGCTGTGGCTTTTTCATATAAGGCCTTTATTATGTTGATATGTTCCCTCTAAGCCTATTTTGCAGAGCATTTTTAATCATGAATGGATGTTGTACTTTGTCAAGTGGTTTTTCTGATCAATTGAAATCATATTATGTTTTTAGCCTTTCTCTTATTGATGTGACTTATCATATTGATTGTTTTGTGAACATTGAGCCAAAATTGCTGCCTGGGAATAAGTCCCACCTGATTGTGCTGTATGATTTTTTTATTTTTTATTTATTTTTTATTTTTTTTTTAAGATTTTATTTATTTATTTTTCAGAGAGAGAGAGGGAGAATGAGCGAGCACAGGCAGACAGAGTGGCAGGCAGAGGCAGAGGGAGAAGCAGGCTCCCCGCCGAGCAAGGAGCCTGATGTGGGACTCGATCCCAGGACGCTGGGATCATGACCTGAGCTGAAGGCAGCCGCTTAACCAACTGAGCCACCCAGGCGTCCCTGTATGATTTTTTAAAAAATGTATTGTTGGATTTGGTTGGCTAATATTTTGTTGAGGATTTTTGTATCTATATTTATGAGAGCTATTGACCTGTAGTTTTCTCTCTCTCTCTCTCTCTCTCTCTCTCTCTTTTCTATCTTCATCTCATTTTCTTTCCTCTTGTATTCTTGGAAATTATTAGAGAAGAATGGGTATTAACTCTCTTTAAATGTTTGGTAGAATTCTTCTATGAAGCCATCTGGTTCTGGACTTTTGTTTTTTGGGTTTTTTGATTACTGATTCAGTTTCCTTGGTGGTGATTGTTCTGTTCAGATTTTTTATTTCTTCCTGTTTCAGATTTGTGAGGTCATATGTTGCTAAGAATCTATCCATTTCTCCTAGGTTGTCCAATTTGTTGGCATATAGGTTAATTTTGTTAGAATTGTTTGTATTTCTGTGGTGTTGCCTGTGATTTCTCTTTCACTAGTAATTTTTACTTGGATCCTCTCTCTTTTAATGAGTCTTGCTAGAGGTTGATAATTTGTTCTATTGTTATTTTCTCTGTTTTGTTTTTTAGTTTCTATATCATTTATTTTTGCTCTAATCTTTATTATTTCTTTCCTTTTGCTGGGTTTCCTTCTTTTTCTTGATCCTGTAGGTTAAGGTTAGGTTTTTTTATTTGAGAATTTTCTTGTCTTTTGAGGTAGGCCTATATTGCTGTAAAACTTACCTCTTAGAACCACTTTTACTAAATAAAAACACTGTTGTGCTTTTTTAAATTAACATATAATGTATTATTAGCCCTGGGGGTACAGGTCTGTGAATCACCAGGTTTACACACTTCACAGCACTCACCATAGCAAATACCCTCCCCAATGTCCATGACTATTGTGCTTTTATTTCCATATAATTCTGATTTTTTTTATTTCTTGGTTGACCCATTTATTGGTTAGTAGTGTGTTATTTAACCTCCATGTATTTGTGCTCCTTCCAGATTTTTTTCTTGTGGTTGCTTTTCAGTTTCATAGTGTTCTGATCAGAAAAGATGCATGGTATGACTTTGACTTTTTTTTTTTTTTAACTTGTTGAGATTTGTTTTGTGGCCTCATATGTGATCTCTTCTGGAAAATGTTCCATGTGCACATGAAAAGAATGTGTATTCCACTGTTTTAGAATAGAATGTTCTGTATATGTCTGTTAAATCCATTTGGTTCTGTTTATCATTCAAAGCCACTCTTTCCTTGTTGATTTTCTGTTTGGATGATCTCCCTGTCAATGTAAGTGGGTTGTTAAGGTCCCCTACTATCATTTTATCACTATCAATTATTTCTCTTATGTTTGTTATTAACTGTTCTGGTGTTTGGGTGCTCCCATGTTGGGTACATAAATGTTTACAGTTCTTATATCCTCTTGTTGGATTATCCACTTTATTATTATATAGTGTCCTTCTTTGTCTCTTGTTATAATATTTGTTCCAAAGTCTATTTTGTCTGATATAAGTATTGCTATCCCAACGTTCTTTTGGCATCCATTTACAAGATTAATGTTTTTGCCAAGCCCTCACTTTCAATCTGCAGGTGTCTTTCTGTCTGAAATGAGTCTCTTGTAGGCAGTATATAGATGGGTCTTTTTTTTTTCCCCACCCTGTCTTCTTTTGTCTTTTGATTGGAACATTTAGTCTATTTACATTCAAAGTAATTATTAATAGATATGTATTTATTGCCATTTTGTTACTTATTTTGTGGTTATTTCTATAGATTTTCTTTGATCCTTCTCTTGCTCTCTTTCATGGTTTGTTTGCTTTCTTTAATGATATATTTGGATACTTTTCTCTTTATTCCTTGCATGTCTGTTACTGGTTTTTGATTTGTGTTTACCATTAAGTTTGTGTGTAAAATCTTATACATATAACAATCTATATTAAGTTGATGATTGCCCAGGTTTAAGCCCATTCTTTACCCCTCTCCATGCCACATTTTAGGTATATGGTGTCATATTTTATATCCTTTTATTTTGTGAATCCCTTGACTGATTTTTACAGAAATATTTATTTTTACTGCTTTGGATTTTTTTTTCCTCTTCATACTCTCACTCAGGGTCTTCATCTCTACTCAAAGAGTCTTCTTTAATATTTCTAACAGCCTGATTTAGTGGTCATAAACTCCTTTGGTTTTTTTTTGTCTGAAAAAAAAAAAACAACTTTATCTCTCCTATTCTGAATGATAGGCTTGCTGGATAGAATATTCTTGGCTGCAGATTTTTCCCATTCAGCACTTTGAATATATCATGCCACTCTCTTCTAGCCTATAAAGTTTCTGCTGAAAAATCTGCTGCAAAGACTTATGAGGCTTCCTTTGTATGTAAATGTCTTCTTTTCTCTTGCTGCTTTTAAATTATTGTTTTTTTCTTTATTGCTACTTTTTGCCTTTTAAATGCTATATGTCTTGGTATGGTTCTCCTTGGGTTAAATTTGATGGTGGGGTGGGGAAGGCAAAATCTCTGTGCCTTCTGGATCTGGATATCTGTTTCCTTCCCCAGATTAGGAAAATTTTCAGTGATTATTTCTTGAAATAATTTTTCTATCCCCTTATCTCTCTTTTCTTCTTCTTCTGAGATCCCTATAATTTAAATGTTATTATCCTTGATGGAGTCATGAGTTTCCTAAGCCTATTCTTAATTTGCATAATTTTCTTTCCTCTCCTTTGCTTAGCTTGGTTACTTTCCATTACGCTTGGTTACTTTACATTACTGTGTCTTCCAGGTCGTTAATTTGTTCCTTTGCTTCACCTAGCCTGCTATTTATTCCATCAAGTGTATTTTTATTTCATTTATGGGGCTTTTCATCTTTGATTGGTTTCTTTTTATCTCCATGTTAAGAGTCTCACTGATGTCCTCCACTCTTTTCTCCAGTCCAGTGAGTATCTTTATGATCATTACTTTAAATTCTCTATCAGGCATATTACTTACATCAATTTCACTTTGGTCTCTTACTTTGGTTTGGTCTTGTTTTTTTCATTTGAGAGATGTTTCTCTGCCTCTTCATTTTGCCTGAATTTCCATGTCTGTTTCTGTGTGTTAGGAAAGTCAGCTACTTCTCTTGTTCTTAATGATAATAGAAGAAGTCCTGTGGTGCCCTAGAGTGCAGTGTCCCCTGTTCTCCAGGGCTTGGTGCTTTAGAGAATGTCTCCTATGCATGCTACATGTACACTGCTATTGAGTATTGGGCTCTTTTTCCTTTAATCCAGTTGCTTATTATGGGTAGCAATGAGTGTGGAGAAATGCTTATGAAATGAGATATGCCCCCACTGCTACTAGAACTGTGGTCCCACAAAACACACAGGTCAGGAGATGTGATGTTGGCAGAGTTTGCACTGGTCTTATGCAGGAGGCGCCCACAGCACTAGGGTTCAAGTGCAGGTCACAGGGAAGGGCATATCCCCAACATGGGGAGGGGGGCAGAGCTTGGTGTAAACAAGTTAGGTAACAAGTATCAGTATGGTGCTGGTTCCCACAGATAGCCATTGTTTATGCTAGGGTATAGGAGAAGGAAATGGCACCTGTCAGCTTTTTTATTCCTTGAGTGATTGGTCTGTCCGTGATCCCTGTCCATACCCCAGGCTGTGCTCTGAGATGAGCAAATTACTCCTCCTCCCATCTGTCCCTAGTGTTTTTCCAACTGCTGGTTTTACAGCTGTATCTGCAGGAACTTTTTGTCATGCTGTCTCTTTAAGGGCAGGAACTCTGATTCCTAACACCCTCAGGTTCTCACAGAGCAGAGCCTGCCTGCTGATTTTTAAAATTCCAGGCTTTAAGTCCTGCCAGTTTTAAGAATTTATGAAATTTGGCTCTCTCACTTTGAAAGACAAATATTATAGAGATTCATCCTTCCTGTTTGTGGGCTCTCTGGTGTGAATGTCTATTTTCTGCCCTTCCCTGAGCCACAGGCTCCCTCGCTTCCAAGGATGGCCATAGTTCCTTTTGTTCCCAGAATACGTCTTCACCCTTCTGACCCTCTTCAGTGTGGCCTCTTCCCTACCTTTAGTTGTGGATCCCATTCTGTCAGCCTTCAAGTCATTTCCTGGGTTATTTATGCTGATGTGGGTGTTACCTAGTTGGATCAGTGGGGCAAGGTGAGATTACCATCCTCCTCCCACACCATGAGCCCAACCAACCTCACCATTATTAATATATTTTACACTTTATTATAAATTTGAAATCATGTAGTTAAGTTCCTTAACCACTTCATTAGTTGGATTATTATTATATTGATTTTACAGGTTAATCAGGTGAAAATAGCAAATTTAGACTATTGAGTCTTCCCACAGAAAAACAAGATTCAAAACTTTATTCTCTTGAGTCTTCATTTCTATGCTTTTTTAGAGCTTTATTGTTTTCTTCATTCAACAGTGTGTCAGGAACTCACCAAATCTTTCTTTCTGACTGAGATTAAGAAGGCCATGTAACTAAGTCCTAATGAATACCACTTCTAGCTCTTGTTCTAAAAGTCCCTACCCATGGTCATCTTATCTCAGTTTCTCCACTCCTTATCTGAATAGAAAGTACTCCAAGGGCTAGAGGAAAGTAGACTCACAAGATGGGAGGATTACATTAAAGGCTGCCCACCAAGTAGGAATGCCTACATTGGACTTTGTATGCTCAGTGAAGTAGAATTCATAGTTTTAGAACACTGAGATATTTGTTTTGTTCGGTTCGTTGGTGTGTGTGTGTGTGTGTGTGTGTGTGTATGTAATTCAGAAGTTGGTTGTGGAGTAAGCAAATATGATAGCAGCAACAACAAAAACTAAAAGCATATGGTAATGACTTAGCAACTGGGCAGAAGAGCTGTGAGAAAAGGTAAATTACACTGAAAGACTGAGCAATATTGGGATTCTGTGAACAAAATATTTAATATCAATTGTGATAATTTGGAAGGCAGACTTAGCTCCTCCTGAGGGTATGGCCCTAGGGAGAAGCTTGGAAAGGCTCAGAATAATAGTTTGTGTGGCTATTCTTGGTGTATTTTGGTGTACTCAGGGGCCAGTGCCCCCCTTTAAGTTCATATGTGCCACATTGCTCCAAGATAGTCACCTATGAGCTTTATCCCATGCTTGGGTAGGGCACTGGGTTTGTCTGTGGAGCCCATACCATCACCATTGGTGAAAAGAAGAGAGAGAGGGAGATTTGGCAATGAAGCTGGTTGATTTTAGCAAAGACTAGTTAGAGTCTTATAAAACCTGTTATCTTCCTGAGCACAAAGCTAGACTACATTTCTCAGCCTTACTTCAGCTAGAGGTGCTTTTTTACTGATTTTTAGCCAGTGGAATGTATGTGGAAATAATGAATGTTATTCCCAGTATGGTTGCTTGAAACCTCATAGAGGCAATCATTCATTCATTCTCTCTCCTTCCTATCAGCAGAATTAATGGAGAGATTTCCTAGGACCTGGAGAAGGGTAGAGTCACAGCGTAAAGGTTGTTGAATCCCAGAATTATCAAATGGAAGGCAGGAATATATACTTTGGACTTTGATCAGAAGAAACAAAATTCTAATTGGTTTCATGCAATAGAAGTTGACTGGAGGGTTGATTGTTATAGCACTAAGCATTTTTTGCACTAATGCAATTTTTGTTAAATTTCTCCCTTTCCTTTTTAATGTTTTGGAGGTAGTCCTTGTGAATGGTTCAAGGATCCATTATGACAAAAGTTCATAAAATTTGTCAGTGGCATTGTATCACTTAGGTTAACTTAGATTTCATTAAAAAAAGAAATCACATGCATTGTTAGTGCAGAGTTCTATTAAGTCAAATATAGTACATAATGAACTATATATTGGTCATAATTTCCAAATGACATTTGAAATGGCACAAAAGAGTAGCAGTTTTACAAGTAGAAATGCTGAAATTTCTGCCATGAGTAATGGTTTATACTAGGAAGAAAAATAAGTATGTGATCTGCTTTTGCTTTTGCATGATAGCAGGGAAGAAGTGATTGATATTGGGTTATTCATTTATGGGTAGCTCATCTGTGTTTCATTCCTTGCCCTGTCAGACTGAGAAGACTTACCAATTTTATTAGGGCTGCTGATGTACTCTGTACTTATAGTTTTATTACCTGGTGGAGAAGCTACAAAATATTGGCAGTCTTTAATAACGAGCACTTTATGTTTCCTTGTGTCAGCAAATTTCTTAGATTAATACCCTATGTTTGATTGATGGAATTGTACTGAGTATTTTTTTTAAAGATTTTATTTATTTATTTGACAGAGACCACAAGTAGGCATAGAGGCAGGCAGAGAGAGAGGAGGTAGCAGGCTCCCCGCTGAGCGGAGAGCCCGACATGGGGCTCCATCCCAGGACCCTGGGATCAGGACCTGAGCCGAAGGCAGAGGTTTAACCCACTGACCCACCCAGGCGCCCCTGTACTGAGTATTTTTTTAAGGCTCTAATTTTTCTAAATGCTTGTTAAAAAAAAAATCAGAAAGCCTAACATGTATATGCATGTGACCACACATTTATATATGTACACACATATGTGTCTCACATATGTATATATATATGTGACAGTGTGTGTGTAAATGTGTGTGTATATCTGTGTATATCTGTGACTACATGTGTCTATATATGACATATATATGTATATGCCTCTCTTTGCCTGGGGAAATCTGTCTGAAGCTGATATTAAATATTTGTCTATGATTACAAGTACTCAACATGTTGTTGTCCATGTTACTAGGTTTATAAAATGTTTTTAAAAACCCAAACCACAAGATTTAGAAAGAAAATACAAACCTCAGTGTTCTGGAGTTGGGAGGCATAAAGATGCTTATTCTTTAGGTTTTTTTGAAGCTTATTAAAGCTAGTTCAATGTCAGCATTGGACAAGTACTCTGAATTTTTAAAAAATTGAACATGAGAATTTAAAAAAAATCAATTGAAGCAAATATTTGATCTCTTGTTGTAAAACTTAAGATATGTTAGTTATCCCTCCCTTCCCCTGTGGTCCTCCACACTATTATTCCTTATGTTCCACGTCTGAGTGAAACCATATGATAAATGTCTTTCTCTGCTTGACATATTTCATTTAGCATAATCCCCTCCAGTTCCATCCATGTTGATGCAGAGGGTGGGTAGTCATCCTTTCTGAGGAATATCCCATGGTGTATATGGACCACATCTTCTTTATCCATTCGTCTGTTGAGGGGCATCTTAGCTCCTTCCACAGTTTGCCTATTGCGGACCTTAGTGCTATGAACTTTGGGGTGCATGTGCCCCTTCTTTTCACTATGTCTGTATCTTTGGGGTAAATACCTAGTAATGCAAATCAGAGAAGGAGACAAACCGTGAGAGACTCTGGACTCTGGGAACCAAACTGAGGATTATACAAGGGAGGGGTTGGGGGAATGGGGGCAACCTGGTGATGGGTGTTAAGGAGAGCATATGTAGTGATGAGCACTGGGTGTTATACAGCTAATGAATTGTTGAACAGTATGTCAAAAACTAATGTACTACATGCTTGCTAATTGAAAATAATAATAAAAAAAATTTTAAAGAAAAAAAGATTATTTTCAAGGAATCTAAGAAAATGGAAAAGATATTTTCCCCTCTTTTGATCCTTGGGTGAGAAAGTGATAATTTCATAACTTTTGTTTTATTATCTTTTTAATTTCATAACTTTTAAAAGCTTAGGACAATTTTCAGAATAATCTTTGAGCTTTGCTGTAATGATTTTTGTGATATTTCTATACAACAGTTGCTAGTTCCTTTGGCACTAGGTAAAAAAGTCTTGAAGAAATATGTAAATTTTTAAAATTTAGTTTTATAGCATAATTATAGGTATATCAAATATTTAAACATGTCTATTATTATAGGGGACTAGAAACTCACCTTTTGAAGGAAAAGATCAAAGAAAATCACCATAAAATTCCATAATCATGTTGATTTTCAAGATATAAGCTTCACTGAGCATATTTTTCTTTATAGTGATGAAAAGGAATGCCTACTATCTCAAATTATTCTTAGTTAAGTTATAGGATGAGGTTTCTTACATCAAATTATGTTTTAACTCTTTGAAAATTAAATGGGTTCATTTCAAATCATATGAATATCATGCATTAATTTACATAAATGACTTTAATTACTTTTCAATACATCATGAATTATTAATTTAGGCTGTTCTCATAAGTCTCTTGGACTTCCTCAATAGAAAATAACTTCCCGTGAATTTGCACTAATTATTTCCTCCTATAAACAGGATTAATTACTGTGCCAAAATGATTGGCCAGAGAAAGTGCATGTGCATTTATTTTTTAATTTTTTTAAAGGATTTATTTATTTATTTATTTTAGAGAGAGAGGGGGAAGGGGTGAAGAGGGAAGTTCTCAGGGGAAGGGAGAGGGACAAGCAGACTCCCCACAGAGCATGAGGTCTGACTTGGGGCTCAGTCTCACAACCCAGAGATCATGAGGGAAGCCAAAACCAAGAGTTGGATGTTCAACCAACTGAGCCACCCAAGCCCCCCAAGAGTGTATGTTCATTTAGACATCTTAAAAGTGTCAAAGGGGAGTTTGATTATAGCTTAGCACAATTTGAATCATGGCCTCCAAACCTGTACTTCTATCTGCATATGGAGTAAAAACTTTACCATAAAATTAACCTTGAACATTGATGACCTACCATTCCCCGATATTAATATACCGATATTGGAACCAGATCTTACGTAATAGGAAATTCTTCTGTTTTATCTAATTAGAGAATCTGCTTTTGTATGATTTTTTAAAATAGCAAAATATGTATAGGTGCTCTTTAAAAGTTTTGGATGTAACATGATTGGAAGAAGTCTTTGTTCCCCTTGTATAACATTGGCATGAACCAAATGCTCTGGAATTGGCGATGATGTTGTTAGCGCAGGGCCGGGGATTAAACACGTGTATGTCATTAGAGCTTGATAATTCAGATGTGCATGCTCATAGATTCTCAGGACCTTGTATAGTTCTCCTTTCTCCATTCCAGTTTTAAATATCCTAATAGAGTGTTCTATTCTTTTATAACAAAAGAAAAAATTTTCTCTTGTGTATATATACATCTCTACATATATGTATAGATATATATATATACTTTTACTTAATCATTCCGAACATAGTAATTCTTTTATCTTTCTTCATAAATCAATCTTTCTGGCTCATTAATCATCTGTACTGCCCTTTTAAATCTTAACCATATATTTCCCATTCCTTAATACCTTGTAAACCTGATTTTCTCTCTGCTGCACAAAATTTATTACACATTCTTAAGTAGGCTGAAGATATAAATTCTTTCTGGAAGAATGGCACTTTAACATTAAAATGTCTCTAAGAGTAGTCTTATCTAGATCTGTGTTGATCCTGCTATGTATCAAAAGACAAGTTAAAGCCAGAAGAGATCTGAAAGCATCTTTAAATTACTTTGCACTTCTGAACTACTGAGTTACATTTGACTGGATAGTTCTAATAAAATGACAAGATTTATCACTTACAAAACCTTAGTCCTATATTATTGTGTATTGTCCAGGAACCTTTCCTAAAGGAGAAACATATATTTAAAGATGTAGTCCAATTTTTTATTAATATAGATGAGCACAATTTTTCTAACCAGTTTTTCTTCCACTGGAATATATCATGGGTAGAATTAGCATGTTGCTTGCAATTTATATATGTGATCCTTATAAATTTCACAGACTTCAAAATATGTTTTATAGTGAGTATGAGATTTATAGAAAAACAGTCATTCTATAGTTAGATTATATATGTGTGAACTTGCAAGGGTTAAACACCGAACTGAAAACAGTGGTTTCAGTGGATACATTTGCTCTTTTTTTCCCATTCTGACTTTAGTTTGCTTTGTGCTTATCTAATTTTCCTATTTCTGTAGATCAGGATCAGGTTTAAGATCTTAATATCATCTTTGACTCGTCCCTCTCTCCTTCCCCACCTCACATAGAAATTTTTGTCAGAACAATGTCTTCTAATATCTACTATTGTAGATTTCAAGTATGTCAGAACAATGTCTTCTAATATCTACAATAACAATGTCTTACTTTATTTTTTTAATTTTTATTTATTTATTTGACAGAGAGAGATGACAAGTAGGCAGAGAGGCAGGCAGGGGCGGGAGGGGGGAAGAAGGCTTCCCGCTGAGCAGAGAGCCTGATATGGGGCTCGATCCCAGGACCCTGGGATCATGACCCGAGCCGAAGGCAGAGGCTTAACCCACTGAGCCACCCAGGTGCCCCAACAATGTCTTACTTTAAACACGCATTTATAGGTTGCTTGATCCTTCCTTCTATAATAAATTCAAGGTGAGCAGGGATCTTACCTGCCTGTTCATTCCTAAATGCCTGGAACCTAGAACAACAAATCCTCCATAAATTAATGAATGTCAGTTGTGTTTGTTTTCCTTTTCTTTCAGACTAGCCCTGCCTTCGTGCTTTTTACCTTGATTTAAATTATTTAAAATAAGTGGCATTCCTTTGATTTAAAATTCACCATCCACTTCTCTGTTCTAGAAGGAAGATGAGGGAGTGCAGGGTGTAATATGCAATCTTAAGCAGGAGCGGTCCTGGAAAGCTGTAGTAAGGTGTGCCATGAGAAAGCATGGGTTCGGATGCACACCTGGCAGGAAGG
>PISX010021363.1:0-33834 GCA_004024625.1 Mellivora capensis
GGGGGGGTCGGGAAAGGTGGGTGGGGTAATGGACATTGGGGACGGTATGTGCTATGGTTAGTGCTGTGAAGTGTGTAAACCTGGCGATTCACAGACATGTACCCCTGGGGATAAAAATTTGTTTATAAAAAATAAAAATTAAAAAAAAAAAGATGTAAAAAAAAAAAGCAGATGTACTTTGCAAAGCAGAAGGAAAATTGAATATACAAAACAAATGGGAAGACAGAAGGAAGGAAATTCTAATCTTCAGTGGGGGGGGGGGGGCTTTTCTTTACTAGGCTTATCCAGTGTCAGTTAGGAAAAATTAGTCTAAGAAGTTAGTCCCAGAGCTCCACAAAGACAGAGCCACAGAAAATTATGATCCTCAGGGAACTGGAGGAGACAGTGTAGGTTCTTCATCCTGGGCTTAGGGGTGGTAGGGTGGGGGTGCCCAGAACAGTGTCAGACACCAAGTGTCTGGGCATGCCATTGGTCATTTCCAGACCGTACTTGTGTCATAAGCATGGAAGAAGGAATAACCAGAAAGGTTTAAAATGACCATAATATATGGGAAACCGTGTGAAAAGAAAAAAAGATATATGAAAAATCTCTGTACTGCTTGCTCAAATTTCTATAAACCTAAAACTTCTTAAAAATAAAATCAACTAAATTTCAAAAAATGACTATCAACCTGCTAGTTAAAAGCCTGGACTCTGAGTTAGAGCCCCAGACTTAGTCTGAGATCACACTCCTTCACAGTTGTTATGTCCTTGGCCAGGCAAGCCTCTTCTACCACAGAATCCTCTTTTGTAAAGAGTTGTAGCAAGGACAAATGGGATAACTTGTTACCACAGTCCTGCCTTAGAAACTAAATTTAAAAATCTTTTTAAAAATAATTACCTGCTTAAATAAATAAATAAATAAATAAAAATTTAAAAAATAAAATAAAATAAATAATAATTACCTGGCATTTAGGCTATAGAACTTTTTTAATTTCCCTATAGAAACCTCAGAGAATATACTGTCATCTATAAATTTCAAAATAATTAACAAAGTACTTTCCTTAGAAAACAAGGGATTAGTGTGAAGTTCTCTCTTTCAGATACTATGAAGATGGTTATATAGAGTATCAGAGAAAAATTAACAGTAAAGATCATTTCCAGGCAAGTTATGTCATAGGATAGATTTTTATGGTAACAAATGTAGTTTCAAGTTTAATAGAAGGTAATTATTCAACCATCAGCTCTATAGGTTATTGCTGTTATAAATATCTTTTGCTGAAGGGAATTAGTGCAATGTCAATCATATGCAAGACTCCAGAGGGGACCTAGGGAATGAACAGTACTAATGGCATTTCACACCTTGAAAGTAGTTATAATTATGACAGCAGATAAAGACAAGTGTTAAGCATTATCAACTGGAAGAAAAGCCACATAAGCTCTGACTATGGCAAGAATGCCCAGCTTTTTAAAAAATAATAGCTGACATTTATTGAGCATTTACTAATAGGGGTGTGCTAAGTTCCTCATACACATTATGCTACATTATTCTCAAAATAATCCTAAGTAGAAACTATTCTTTTTTTCCCATTTTAAAGAAAAGGAAACTGATGTACAGATCAAACCACCTGTCCAAGGTCACTCAACGTGCACATCAAGTTCTGCAAAGAACTGTCTCTGAACAAGGCAGAACCAATGGATGTGATTTATTTGGGCTTTCAAGAAGTTCATGGCATGGTTTTTATATCAGAAGTTATTTAAAAACAAAACCAAATGATGACTGGGCTAAATGTTTTGCAGTGGATTACAAAACCCACTTAACAACATGAAGCAAAGAACAGAGTTGAATTAGTATCTTTATGATGGACATGCCAGTACTAATCCTTGCAAATGAATCCTGGATTAATCTTATTTTACATTTCAAAAATAACATGGAGGAGGAAATAGAGTCTTGAGTCTGAGTTTGCAGATGATATTCATATTTTTCAAAGAATAAAATGCTAAGCAACCACAGAAGCAACTCATAAGTCATGAGGAGGCTCAAAAGCAACAGATGACCTTCAATGTGGACCAGTAGGCAATGCAGCTGGAGAAAACTATTCATGTACTCTTAATAAGCACTAAACTACCAGTTTGGTATGGAATGGGAATTTTGGAGCTCTAATGGAATAGTGCTATGATATAAAAGCCAAGAAAAGAATATGGATCTCTAGGAAGAGTTCAGAAAACAATCCGACATGCGTAATATTTTGTAATTAATAAAAAACCCTCATGCCCATAATTTTTATATTTTTAGGTATTCATTTTTTATTGAGATCATCACAGTTTCATATGTAAGAAATAATAGAGGGATCCCTTGGGCACTTTGCCAATTTCCCCTAGTGGTATCATATTTATAAATAAAATTCCATTTGATTCCATCTGGAATCTGCTATGAAGGTCAGGTAAATGCATATCAAGAAATACACAGGGTTCTAGAGATGGTTTAGATCACAGGAGCAGAAATGACTATGAAAGGAGGGGTTGTAACAGGTTAATCAACTACAAATCTGGGTCATTTCAGGTTGACAAAACATTACTTTCAAAACACATTAGCAGAGAGCATATACATAGAGTATGGGCTTAATTTCAAATTCTAGAATACCAGAACTATGGGACGTACTTAATATTTAGACTGGATAGTAAGTAGCAGAGTGTGAAGGACTAAACTTTGGAGTCTGACTGGGGAAACCCTTCCCCTCCTCTTGTTTCTTACCAACATCTACCATTCAGTAGCTGTGGGACCTTCAGCAAGTTATACTAAATCTCCAAGCTTATTTCTTCATCTTTCATCTGGCCATAATAATGGCACTTACCTCATAAGATTGTGAAGATAAAAGAGGAAGACCCAGCTAACAACGTCTGACACAAATGAAAATGTCATTATTAGCTAATGATGAAGTTATGCACTTAAAATCTTTTAAAGGAAAGTTTCTAAACCTTGGCCCTATTGACATCTTGGAGCAGATAATTCTTTTTTGGGGAAGTAGGGGTGGGCACAGAGGGTTCCTGTTCATTGTAGGAAGTTCAGCAGCAACCGTGGTCTCTATCTCATTAGACGTAGCACTTATCTTCCAGCTGTGATACCAAAAATGTCCCTCGATATTGCCAAATATCCCCATGCCTGGAGGGGTGCAGTGGGCAGGTGGATGCAAAAAAATCAACCCTGGCTGAAAGCCACTGCTTTAAAGGAACTAATTTAGGACAAAAAGATGAAGTACTATTTTCTATGGTTGTAGCCGTTTCTTAGTTAAAGCAACAGGTGCAACATACCAAAAATATAAAAAAGTTTCAGTTAGGATTTAGAAATACCATACACACATATACATAGATCCATAAAGAACAAAGTTTCTAAATTATATTTGGAATTGTGTGCACTTAAAAGGTTGAAGTAATGGAGATCCATTCTTAGTAACTTTCAAACATGGTGCGGGGTCACTGCCAGATAGGATAAAACATCAATTTGGGTGGATAACACACCTAGCAGACACATGAGATGCCCCCATGTTCCAGAAGGCCAGTTATAAACTCCGCCTGCAGGAGGAGGTGGACATTTCTTGCTCCCTTGAGAAACACTAAAGCACTGTGTTCCAGAAAGTGTTCCTGAATCTCTCTGTACCCCAGAATTACCAGGGCAGCTTTTCAAACATAGAAATTTCCAAGCCTTACCTCTATATTTTAATTTTGCATTTTAGGGTGGAGAGCCCAAGACATCTATCTATAAGTTTAATAAGTCCTCCCAAGTAATTGGTAACATCTGGTCAAGTCAACAGTGTCTTAAAATATGAGTTCAGGTTCTCTTTAACTCTGCCCCATCTTAATTTGGACATAAGAAAGCGACCTACACACCATACAGAATTCCTTATGGGAATAATTATATCCTATAAATAGTTATATACATTAGCTCTCAATAATGATCAACATTAGGAACAAAGCTCTTACCCAAATAAAAAGTTTGAAAACAAAGATTTTACAACAAAAGAATTAATTAGAAACTGCTGTGGTTTATTATTTCTAGTAATAAGTCTTCAGTTATCTCTGGTGACAGCTTTTGCTACAAACTCCATACCATCAATCACCCATGTTCAGACAGAACAGGGGTTACTATGCTTAGTCATGTAGAACAAACAGTCCTTCTGCACACTCCGAAAATGACAAGCGGTTGAAAAAACAATGTTCGTTCCATTTTCTATTCAACAACACCAGAATAGATACTAATGCCACAGAGGAAGGATTTGCTTCAGCTTTAAGAGGCTATTGGTACAGAAAGAGGGATTTTGAGCCTCAGTGTGGAGGGGGTTTCCATCTCAAAATATGCAATTTGCAACCTACAGGTAGGGTTACCAGCTATCCCAGATTGCCTGGGACTGAGAATTTCCCAGCATGTGGGACTTTCAATGCTAAAACTTAGACATTCCTGGGCACACCATGACAACTGATAACCCCATGTATAGTCTAAAAGTCTTCTTGCAGCTGCTTCCCTCTCTATCACTTTTTTCTAAGGGTTTCTATATCCCCCAAATCTGCCCTAACCCTGGTCCATGTCCCCACCCCACACATTTCTAGCCTGAGGGCTTGGGTGCTTGAGCACCTTTCTCCTCCTAAAGTAAATGGACTGAGCTGACTGGTCACAGACCCTGAGTTAAAAGTCCAAGTCATCCAGGAAATTGAGGTGAAGCAGAATCAAAGAGAACCTGAGAGAACCTGGCCTTCTCCCTCCTAATTCAAGACACTTAATAATGGTTCCCACTACTTGGGAGTGTTTATGAAATATAAAGATCACAGGACTTCCACCTCAGACTGTCCAGCGATGAGGACTAAGAATCCCCATATGTGAAAAACTTCTTGGTAATTATCACGTGCAGGAAGGCTCACCAACAATATTCAGAACTCAGTGCTCCTCCAGGGGTGCCATGAAATGTGTTTTTGCTGCAAGGGCAGTTTATAATTGCATTTCCAGAAGGGAGATGCTTTTCAGATATTTTACTAGGAAGGAGTGACCTTTGTAACCTATAAATTCAAGTTAAAATCCACACATTGATCTCAAGAGACCATTTCAAATGTCTACACACTTTACTTGTCATCCCCTAATTGAGTCTAAAGTAAGCTTGAAATCTATTTAAGTCAGATCAATTTATATTTATAAATGTTTGTCTTTAATAGTTAATTGGTAGCATATTATATCCAGATATTTCTGTAAAAATCACCTGTTGGGTTTTGTCTTTGTTATACCAATTACTGACATCAACAATTACTAATTGAATAGATATATATATGTAAGGTTCAGGGCTAGATGCTAGGCTTTGGGAAGAAGAAAATTTTAAGTTATATAATCCTTTATAGATTTATGGTCATTTATACTAATCTTATGTGATCATGCTCTCAACATGGATTTTTATACACATAAAAATTAGTTTCAAGGTGGTCAAAGATCACTCTAGAAATCCTTTCACAGTCCCTGAGCCTTTAAGATGAGCAAATATTTCTTCTTTCTGAGTGACACATGGATTAGAAAATATATGATAAAAAATTAATTAAATAAATGTAAAAATATATATATATATATGACCTTCCTATAACACTCATTTTGGAAGCCAATGAGAACCAATAATCCCTAAATTAATCTGTGAAAAACTATTCCAAATGTTTGCCACATTGGCAATATCCCTGCCAAATGAAGAGACTTTTTAGGTCCCTGAAAACATCTGGCAAGTGGTTTCGAGATTGTGTCAAAGGGTTATTGGAAAATTAGAGAAGATATGTGTCAAAATACTACAGGGTCCAATATAGGGGCTGGAGCTTCTTCACTCTTATGCAGTCATTTTGGCTACATGAGACTCCTTATTCATAAGCTCTATGAAGGTGAAAAACATCAAGATTTTATGGATTTTATCTTTGAAAACTTGCCAGACTTACCAGAAATATTCTTGACTAGCGTGTGGACACATACACACAGAATGAAAACCTTTCATCTTCATAGACTCTCTTGGAAAGGCTCTGGGACACCTCATATTCACCTACATTTTGGAAATTCAGCATCCTCTGTAAGGAGCCTTCTGTCCATTTCTGCCATTTGACACTTAACATGGCATGTATGGATTATTCCTTTCGTATGGGCAATTTCTACATAAATTTGGCATGTATTTCCATTATACAAGGAGTGTTAATAAGCTTGTTCAAAATCCTGTCCATCCAGAATGAGAAAATGCAAAACTACTCTTGACCACTGGAGATTATGACACATACACATACAAAAAAGTCATGATTTAAAATAGAAAAGATATATATATAGATATATAGACGTATATCTATATATAAACAACATACAAATAATTTATAACTCTTTGCCAGATACTTGTGTAGCTATACAAAGCACTGGACAACTCAAAGGTGAATTTGCATCGGGCTTAAGACTTCATTATGTGTTTATATGTGTTTGTTGGGGTTGGTGGAAGAAAAGTGTGTCTAATAATCTGACTTAAAACTCTAATTGGATTGACATTGGGTCCTGCCCCCTTTTATTGCCTTTCATCAAAATACAATGGGTGGCTAGCCGAGCAAGGGGAGCTCATCAGAAAATAAGGACAGCCAACCTGCATCCACGGGGAAATAATTTACCACTTACCAGCAGGGTTGCACTAGGCCTCAGTGTCCTAATCGTGAAGCATATTATTTCACAGATTAGTTTAAGGATTTAATATAAAATATATAAAGGACTTAGTGCCTGGAGCACAAAAATCTTCAATAGTAATAAAGCTACTAAGAGTAGCTACTATTAGCCACTATTATTAATACACTTAATTATTAATTAACCTACTTAATAAACACTGGGGTGATGTTTTTACCTACTTAGACCATATGGATCTGTTCTAACCAGTAATGTCTTAAATGATCTATTAATAATGACACTAAAATACATTACCTTTTTAAATCTCTTCTTTCAGTTCCTGGAGATAAAGGACATCTCATGAAGCAAGTTCACCTAATCCTATTTTTATCAGCCATCCAGAAACCAGTCTATAAACCTCTTACCCATCTGGGTTATAAAAGATAAGCTGTGCTCTCATTTCTACTCATATAAATTAGTGTTTCTTTCCTAACTGTCCTTCTGGAAGCATTAATTTGCCTTCTGCTTACTAGCCAATCTACCATCTCTGGGGTTAAAACCAGAGAAACTATCAGACAAATGGAAATCAATTCTGAGACTTTTCAACATAGAAGTTAATGCAGAAAAAAAACTGAGACAGAAAAAGACAACATAGGATCAGAATGAGTTATACCACTCACCTCCGCTTTGCCTACATTGAATCATCTTACAAGCAGGTAATAGAAGAAAGCAAGTAGTAACGTTAAAACTCTCCTATCACCGAATACCTCAAAAATACTATGAGTCTCAAGACAGTACAGATTATCTACATCCAGTGATAGAAGATAAGTACACCACTTGTTTGTCACAGAAAACCAAGTAGGAATTCATTAGGACCAGGAGTTGTGGTGAGCGTTTTTCACCTGACACCTATTTCTGCTTAAGTCTGACGCTTGGCGCCCAGCTGGAGAACGTACTCTATACCAGCACACACCTTAATGCCTCCTGCTCCCTCTCAGCTCCCCCCTGCAACTCAAGCACCTCTTCAGCTTTTCTGCTGCACCAGGCATGGTTTCCCCACAGGAGACCAGGTTTAGGAAAGCAGCAAGAAGCTGAACTATCGTGACAGCACACGTGAAGACCTGTCCCCAGCCCAGCCTCTTACCTGCAGCGTCTGCGCCTTCCGCAGGCACACTCTGGGTCGACACTGGGGTTGGGTCCTTGAGTCCATGCACCTGAGCAGCTTCTTCCTGGTTTGCCAAAAATGCAGAGCACAGATCAGTTTCCAGGGCTTGGAGCTTCAGCAAGGAATTCTGCCAGCAAAAGCAGAACATCGGGCTAGCTAAGTAACTGCCTAATATACAACGGTGAGTCCGTAGCTCCGCAGAACACCTTCCTCCAGCGCCTGGCAGGGGGAAGATCTCAGCTCCAGCTGCTTCAGGTAGAGCTGATTGTGCCAGAATCAGATACACGTTATTCCACATGCAGCATCAGTTTCTGCCTCATTTCAGTCCTAACGTATATGGCTTTATGTGTCACACACGGGACTGGTGATTTCGTCAGCAGGAGACGCTGCACCAGAAGGAGCCAATCTGAGATGGTATCTGCTTCCCCGAGTGCTTGGGGCTTTACGCTTTGCAAGTGTTTCATTCATTGTGCTGACATCAGGAGCAAGTGACATTAGGCCCCTCCCAGGCTACCATTCATAAAAGCCAGCATCCCTTAACTACAAAGACTGCAGTAGACCGCAGTGCATAAAGAGTTACTGCTGCAGAGGCCTCCTGGCATCTGGGAGGTGCTTCTGGGCTCCCTGATCTACATCTGTGTCTGGGAGGGTATATGCATGCACGCACATGTGTCTTCTGAAGTTGCTTCCCTCACATGGGATGGCTATAGATGCCTATATCAAAAGCAGGGTGGAGGAAGCAAGGGAGAGGGCCTTGGCCACTGAGGGAGAAGCAGTTTCTTAGCTCCCAGAACAACCCTCTCCCCACCCCCTTCATTTCTCAGTTTAAATTTCTCCCATGGTTCTTAATAAGAACAGAGTCATGCAGACTGACGCACGTATCCTGCCATGATGCAGATGCCCAGCAAATTAATTCCCCTGACCAGGTGAAAGTGAGTCACGCCTGAGACCTTGGCGGAGTGCCACTCCCCTGCAACAGAAAAGCTCTGCAGGCCTCAGCAGCTCCTCCACGCAGAGAGCTCCTGGCAGGGGTGGCTACCTGGAGTGGAGACGTGGATCCTGTGCCTATTATGATGCTCCAGTACACACACACTCGCTCACACCCTACCCTCCACATACCCTATTCCCCACACATCTTTGTACACTCACTCCCATCCCTATCCCATCTCGTGCATACCCTTATACCCTACCCTACCTTCACCCCCTGTTCT
Organism: Mellivora capensis; assembly: GCA_004024625.1. Lineage (NCBI taxonomy): Eukaryota > Metazoa > Chordata > Mammalia > Carnivora > Mustelidae > Mellivora > Mellivora capensis. The sequence goes on from PISX010021363.1 coordinate 9,001, forward strand.
CCACACCCTCATGCCAACCCCCATACCGTCACACTACTTGCACATACACTTAACCTCCAAATAACCCCATATACTCTCATTCCTACTCTTCACATTCACCTTTTTTTATCCCCTACTACACACATACACACAGAGACACCCCACCATACACACACCATATATACGCCCTCATACTCAGCTCCCACTCTCACATCTATTCGGTACACACACACCCCTACCCACATAGATACCCTCATGCCTTACCTCACCTAAGTGCCTACCTCCGGCATCTCTTCACACTGGGCCCCTCCCCCCCACAGTACCTATTCCTACACACATACCCTCATCCATGCTGTTGATGTAAGTAAATACGAGCCCACAGCACTGTTTTCAAAGTTGCTCCCTACTAAATGGGCTCCAGATACCTCCTCTGCCGTGCTCAGAGATGAAGGCATAAACCTCCTCTGTGCTCAGGGGCTGCTGACTGAGGGCCCACATTTCAGATTAGGCATCTGCCTAAGATCGGGTCACCTTTTTATCGCTCCCTCCTCCTTTTTGGGATGTTCTCCCAGTATTTGAGTGTGAAAGTAAAAGCCTGAGGTTACTGACAGGAGCTACACAGGAAAAAGGGCACCAAGTTTCTGAAAAGAGTTCTAGGCATGTGGGAGACAAACAAACAAACAAAATTCCAGACAAACTTCCTCCTGGCAGACCTTGGAGAGTGACCTTTCAAAAAAGAGCAAAACTATTTTGAAAATTAAGAAATGATGACATGAGAATGTAAAATGGTACAGGTGCTATAGAAAACAGTATGGCATTTCCTCAAAAAAAATTAAAAATAGAACAACCATATGATCCAGTAATTCTGCTACTGCATATATACCCCGAAAGAATTAAGAGCAGGGACTCAAACAGATATTTTCGCACCCATATTCATAGCAATATTATCCACAATACCCAAGAATTACATTACAGACTGAAATGTGTCTTCCTCAAATTCACATATTGAAGACCTAACCCCCAATGCAACTGTATTTGGAGATGGGGCTTTTAAAGGGAAAATGAGGTCTAAGGGTGGGGTCCTGATTCAATATGATTGGGGTCATATAAACATAGAGAGAGAGACACCAGGGATGCATACAGAGGAAAAGCCATGTGAAAAAGTGGCTGTTTTCCAGCCAGGAGAAAGGCTTTGAGAGAAACTAACTCTGCCAGCACCTTGATCTTGAGCTTTCAGCCTCCAGAACTGAGAAAATAAATGTTTGTTGTTTTAGCCACCCAGTCTGTAGTATCTTTTTTTTTTTAATGGCAGCTCTAACAGAGTATTAGCAGATTAATACAAGGAAGGAGGAGGATGGACCAATGGACGGAAGGAAGGAAGGAAGGAAGGAAGGAAAGAAGTCCCTCCCTAATTTAGAGGAAGGGTGTAGAACCTGCTGCTTCTTGTAGACTCCATGTGTTCTTACACATTCTACAAAGTAGAAGAGGACATGTCAGCTCTGCTACCTTCTATGCATCTGACTTTGGGCAAGTATTTTTGCTGTTCTAAACCTTAGTTTTTCCATGTATATATATATAAGCATGTATAATACCTATATAAAATAATAAATACATAAATATATGTATATGAATAAAAAATATATAAAAGCATTATATATATACATATATGTGTGTGTATATATATATATATATATATATATATGTATATATATATATATGCTCTTATTTTAGGACTGAACACTGGGTTTATTACAAATTATCTCCACACCCCAGAGGCCACTGGGCAGAGCCCCAGTGAGGTCAAATGCTATACCAACCCTGAGGTCTTGACTCATCACTTTATCTTCCAGGGCCCCACTCTCTGCATCTGCCTATAAAGGGCCTGGGACTAGATGACTTCTAAATCCCTTTCCAACTGTAAGGGAAAGGAAAACAAATATGCACATACACTGAGGATGGTGCACAGAATATGGCACAATGTGGATGCTTAGACAGTGTTTCTGGAACTGAACCAAGTGTACATGCAACACAAATAAAGGGCAAATAATTTCAATGGATAGGAGTATGTCAGCTCACATCCAGAGGCCTCTGAACTCCCACAGGGAGTGAGGTATAATGCTGAGACCCAGTTATGGCTAGAAGTAGTAATTCGGTTGTTGTCCATCTTACTTTCCCACCTCTCCCTCCCTTGTACTCAGACCGAAGCAAAACCAGGACAGGAGATTTGTCAAAGAAGTTCCATCTGCATGGCTGGTTTATTCCTCTCTGACATAAGAGATAGGAGTAAGGTTAAAGGAACGGAGAAGAAAGCAAGTGGCAAATGAAACAGGAGAGAGAAGATGAAGGTCTCAAGGTATAATAAGACCACCTCCAAGCAGGAGGGAAAAAACAAGCTGCTATCACTGAGGACAAGAAAGCAGAATGGAAGTGTCTTCCTTTCGATGGTCATTCTATGACCAGTTGTCATCAACTATATACCTTCCGCACTCCAAACTGACCCATTACCTGAAGACGACCGGATGTTGCTCAACATAGGAACGGAGAGTGGGGATTTGGACTTGCTGTGTAGGATGGGTCTATTGACCCATTATAAAAGGATACCTCTCCTGCTGACCAGGAAACCCAGGACAAGGGTGGGGGTAGGGGCTTTACCTGTAAGCAATCTATGCCACCATCATATGTCCTGCCCGTGACCAACAGAAGACATTCAGCCTGTTGCATCAGGGCTGAGCCCCATAGACAAACCCTTGAGAAGGCCCATGGACAAGTCACACTGCACATTGTGCCCCTACACAGATATAACACCACACATGCAGCTACTAGGCTCTGCCCACTTTTAATGCACAGAGAGCTGCACTAGGCTCTGGTGTGACTGGTATCAGCCCCTTCTTGTGGGGCTTCCAGTGTAGTGGGGAGATAGCCAGAAAACAAGCAAATCAAATAATAGTGACAGTTTCTACTGTCATATGGTGATGGAAAAAGAAACCACAAGCCCGAGGAGAGAGTAAGCACTCGTTTAACTCTGAGCATGCCTGACTCAGTGACCTTAAATGCAGGAACATGCCTTTCTCCTACAGAAAACTAAGGGCGGTAAATCCCTGGTATCCTGGTGCTACCTCAATGCAACCATTCTCTCACTAGGACCGGCACTTCCTATGAGGAGTGCCCCAGCCCACCCCTCAGAGCCAGCCTGCTAGCACTAATGCAGATTTACATCCCAGGTCTCCATAATGGATCTTTAGGATCTACAGGAAAAATGAACAAAGGCTGATGGATCCTCTAAAGAACAATGACTACCTCTCCTTCCCCTCTCCCATCTGGATATGTACGAAACCAAAGAGAAGTCCGTGAAACCTAGGTGTGGCTTTCTAAAAGCTCATTTTTTTCTCTTATACATAGTGGAAAATATGCTACTTGTTTTAGAAAATACTCTACTCACTTTTCTCTGCTATGCAATTACTGTGTCCCTCTTTAGTTGGGTTGGAATGGAGAACATCCACACAGGCTGGATGGTTAAATGCTATTTTAAGGTACCTTCGCCTGCAATTCACCAGTTGCAGAATAGGGATAGCTTACTTTTAATTTTTGTGAAGAGGTTCAGTGGCCCTTTTACATCCTTTTTTCTGAGAACTGTATATAAATTCTCTATGGTGATATGAAGATCAAATTGGATATTTGCTCAAAGTTGGGGATACAACTGGGTCCCTGAACATCCCATTTTACTTACCATTCTTATTCCCTGATTTTAATGTTTTCCATGTATATTTCCCTCCATGACCCACCTCCCAACCCCTCCTCACACACACTACCCTTTCTTTCCATCTGCTTCCTGATGCCACCTCTCCAGGCCCGATTTAGCTATAGTTATTTCACAGTCAAATTTCTATCAAATTCTTGAGCCAGTTTTGACTACCTTAGCTAAGCTGCACCCCCAATTTCTCTGTTAGCATTTTGTTTATTTCTAACACTCACCATAATATGTAATTTCATTCATTTCCCCTTGTTTATTGGCTCTTACTTGCTCCAGGAGGGCTGGAACCATGCCTCCATTGTTCACTGCCATACCTAGCACAGTGAGTAGTACAGGAGCCAAACTATAAAAGGACTGCCATTGCATGTTAGTTTTTATTTCCCGGACTCTTTTAGGCCCTTCTGAGTATCCAATTCTGAGTCCTTTTGCTGTGGCCCAGGAACTTTAAAATGATTACAAATCACTAGGGAATTTGTTAAAGATGTATATCACATAGGGATCACCCAAGAGATTCAGATTCTGTAGCCCAGGGCGGGGTCATTTAGATAGAGGAAGTCCAATTGAGCGATGTAGCCCTATTCCCTGGGGACTTGACCTACTCTAAAGCTCCCTTGTGGGGCACCTGGGTGGCTCAGTGGCTTAAAGCCTCTGCCTTCGGCTCAGGTCATGATCTCAGGGTCCTGGGATCGAGCCCCACATCAGGCTCTCTGCTCAGCGGGGAACCTATTTCCCCCTCTCTCTCTGCCTGCTTCTCTGCCTACTTGTGACCTCTGTGTGTCGAATAAATAAATAAAATCTTAAAAAAAAAAAAAAAGCTGCCTTGTTTGCCTGGTTAGCTCCACCTATTCCAGGAACAATAGCTTTTCCCTGACTCCTCGACCTCTGACACCCTCATTAGCCTCCTGCCCTGGACACACCTTGAGGGCTGCTGCTTCTCTGTCTCACCACATACAGACACTCACACCAGGATACATAAATTATGAAGTGCTCAGAAGCAAGGCAGTGTTGCCTTCTGAATGGCTGTTGCTGATCTCTGAATGTTCTTGTGGAAAGCAGTTGGACTTTTCCAAAGGTGAATGTTATAGAAAATACCAAATTGACCCAACCCTAAAAAGAGTGGACTTTCAGCTAATTCCTTTGGGACCTGTATTGCTTATAGTCCAGGAAGCTTTGCAGCCAAGTCTAACTGAGGGATTACACACCTCAGTTCAGCTTCCTCTGCTCCAGGGGATCAGCCATTACTCCCACACTATGCAGTGGAGAAATTCAATGTAAGAGAACAACCTATTCACTTCTAGGGGTTCTGTGTTGACTACAGGATCCAGATCCTATTCTGATATTATCAAGACTTCTTAAACAAGGACAATACCACCACAACACACAATAACCCAAACCAAATTTCTGTTTAGCCAGACGTTTTCAACTTAGGAAGGGAGAGTATTGTACTTAGTTTTATCTCATTTTGATGTCCTTGTTATGTTCACCTTGGTACATAAATATAAAAATGAGGTGTGTTTGGGAGACAATAATACTGCTTATAAAACTCATATTTTAATTCAGAACTCTGATATTGATTTTCTAAAACTACAATGTGTCTCATTTTCAATTCATGGAATGGATTTCAATAGTTTCTCTTTGGAACTATTAGTACTTAAACTATCCAAAGGACAGGGGTTAAAGAGAATAAGCCCCCATAAATCACATTTTCTAAAACATCAATTATATCCTGAGGACTAAAGTCCACAAATCTATTCTGTGTTGTAACCCATACATTAACTCTTAGTAACTACTTCTGTTCCAATTTCTTTTAGCTCTGAAAAATATTCTGCTTAAAAACTAAATTCAGTAAGATGGGGTGGACTAAGATGGAGATGTAGGAAGATCCTGAACTCACCTACTTCCATGGACACATTAAATCTATAGTTACATATAGAACAATCCCATCTGGGAAAACAAACAAACAAACACCCTGAAAACTAGCTGAATGGCTATTCCACAATAATGGATAAAAGGATTATATTGAGAAGGGCAGGAGAAGCAGACATACAATCTTGCCAAAAACCCCACCTCTAGCATGGTGATCCACAATCAGGAGGGATTCCATAAATATAAAACTTCTCCCTTAGGAGCAAGCTTCAAGCCCTAAATGAGGTACCCCAACCCTTGGCACCCACAATAGAAATACAAGCCCCCAAAATGTCTGACCTTGAAAAACACATCCAGGAAACCCAAGGGACTGTACAAAAATGACTGGCTTACATGCAGAGTAACCCTGGAGACTAGCAAAAAGGTAGCAGGTTGTGGGGCACCTGGGTGACTCAGTTGGTTGAGCATATGACTCTTGGTTTGGGCTCTGCATTGGGCTCCACACTCAGTGGGGAGTCTGCTTGAGAGTCTCTCCCTCTGCCCGTCCTCCTGCTTGTACATGCTCTATCTCTCTCTAAAATGAATAATAAACCTTCAAAATCAATCAAACAAACAAAAAAACAGCAGTTTGAAAGTGTCTATACTATATGTGAAGAAGATTCATTCACTAATCTTAAACCATCTACTGGAGGGGCTGGAATCTATAAGAACTCTCTGGGGACAGTGGCACTGGCACATGCCACTTCTGCACTCTCTCTCTAACTTCATAGTGCAGGCAGGTGTGCCCCAGCCCTGCACTCTCCCACTGCCCTGCTATAGTTGGCAGGCACACCCTGGCCCTCCAGTCTTCCACTGTCATGCTATGGCCTGCAGGCACATTCCAGTCTTGTGTTCTCTCACTGCATTACAAAGGCCGGGAACACACAGTTCACATGCTCCTGGTTCACTCCTTGATCACCTCACTTACTCTTCTGGCCAATAAGAACATTACATTATGTTCCTGCATTCCATAGGACTGTAATAATTGGAGACAGTTCTTGGCAGACTACTATCACCTCCAGGGTAATACAAACAGCAAACTGAAAGACACTCCTAGTCTTTCTGTTAAAAAGGCTTCTTTACTTGTTTTAGACCTTCAACATGATGGAAAGGCTTCAAGTTTGCCAAATATCTAGAGGCTAGGGGGTGTTCTCAAGGAACCTAAACAGGGACACCTTCTTGTGCTCTCCTTTGGCCTCAATACAGCACATGCTATTACCTCCCAGAAAAGAGCATATATACTCATCTGAAGCTCTGATTTTTGCAGCTGTCACCCAGGGGACACCAGATGACCTGTCTGGAAGTCAACAGGATTTACAATTGCAGCCCCATAGGAGTATATATATTTACAAACTTTAAAAGTTGCTGCCTGACAGTCTGGCTTCTAATCACCTGAAACTAGGTGCTGACTGAGGGCTCTCTCTTTAGAACATTGACAAGTCTTGGCATACCCCCAACAACTGTGACCTACCAAGAATAAATGAGACTGCTTAGACAAATGCAAAGATTCTAGAGACAACAAAGAACTAGAGCAGAATTGAAAGATAAGTTTCATTTCTTACACAAGGCCCTCCTTGAAGACTGGGAGAGATAGATGTTTTCCTTAATACAAAGGAAAAAATACAGAGAGTCGATCAAAATGGAAAAACAGAGGACAATGTTCCAAATAAAAGAACTAATTAAAACCCCAGGAAAAACAATAGAATGGAGATAAGTAATCTACCTGATAAAAAATTCAAAGCAACGGTCATAAAGATACTCACCAAACTTGGGAGAAGAATGGATGCACCATTCTCTCAAGAATGGTGAGAACTTCAACAAAGAGATAAAGAATATAAGAAAGTACCAAACAGAAGTCACAGACCTGAAGACTATAACAGTAACAAAAAAATACACTAGAGGGAAAAAAGAGCATATTAGAGGGTACAGAAGAACTTATTCGTGATCTGACAGGGTAGTAGCAATCATTCACACTGAAGAACAGAAAGAGAAAAGAATTTAAAGAAATGAGGATAGTTTAAGGGACATCTGGAATAGCATCAAGGATCCTAACATCCTCATTATGGGGGTCCCAGAATGAGAAGAGAGAGAAAGGGACAGAAAAATTCTTTGAAGAAATAACAATTGAAAATTTCCCTAACCTGGGGAAAGTTACAGACATCCAGGTACAGGAAGCACAGAGAGTTCCAAAAAAGATGAACCCAAAGAGATCCACACCAAAACACATTAAAATTAAAATTTCAAAAATTAAAAATATGAGAATCTGAAAAGCAGCAAAAGAAAGCAATTCATTACATATAAATGAACCCTTCCTCCGTAAAGTCTTCAGCTGATTTTTCAGCAGAAACTTTTAGGCCAGAAGAAAATGTGACAGCATGTTCAAAGTGCTGAAACAAAACAAAACAAAACAAAACAAAACAAAAACCTTACAACTGAGGATACTCTATACAACAAGTTTACCATTCAGAATTGAAGAGGAAATAAAGAGTTTCCCAAGCAAGCAAGCAAAACTAAAGGAGTTAATTCACCACTGAACTGGCAGGTAAGAAAAGAAAGGAAAAAAAAAAAAAGAAAGAAAAGGAAAAGAAAGGAAATAAAAAGGAAAGATAAAGGAAAGAAAAGGTCATAACTAGAAATAAGAAAATATTTGGAAGAAAAAATCTGAATGGTAAAGTCAAGCATAGAGAAAAAGTAATGTATCAAACACTTATAAACCTAGTATGAGGGTAGTAAAAAAAGTTTTAAAAAGTAAAAAAAAAAATGAGGGTAGTAAAAAAAAAAGTAGTAAAATCAACTAAATCTACAATAATTATATAAGGGATTCATTAAATAAAAATATGTAAAATATGACATCAAAAACATAAAATGTGTTGGAGGAGAAAAATGTGGCAGTTTCAGAATACATTTGAACTTAAACAATCACCACCCAAAATAGACTACTATGTATGTAATGGTTATATATTAAATTCATGGTAAGCATAAATCAAAAACTTATAATAAATACATAAAAAATAAACAGAAAGGAATCTACACATAACACTATAGAAAGTCATCAAATCACTAGGTGAATAAAGAGAAAAGAACAGAGAAGAACTACAAAAACAAGCAGAAAACAATTAACAGAATGGAAATAAATACATACCTAATAATAACTAGTTTACATATAACTGGACTAAATATTCCAATCAGAAGATAGGGTAGCTAAATGGAAAATGGAAAGGGGAAAAAAAAAGACCCATCTATATGCTAACTGCAAGCTACTCACTTTAGATCTAAGACACAGACTGAAAATCAATGGATAGAAATATATTCCATGCAAATGGAAACAAACAAAAAGCTGGGGTAGCAATATTTATATTAGACAAAATAGACTTTAAAACAAAAGTTGTAACAAGAGACAAAGAAGAACATGATATAAAGATAAAGAGATCAATCAAGAAATAGGATAAAACATTGTACATATTTGTGCACCCAACATAGGAGGACCTAACTATATAAAGCAAATATTAAAAATTGCAATGGGAGAAATTGACAGTAATACAATAATAGTAGGGAATTTTAACACCCCACTTACATCAACAGATAAATCATCCAGACAGAAAATCAATAAGGAAACATTGACACCGAGCAACATGTTAGACAAGATAGACTTAACAAATATATACATAGCATTCTCTCTAAAATCAGAATACATTTTCTTCTCAGGTACACACAGAACATCCTCCAGGATAGATCACATTAGCCTCAAAACAAGACTCAATAAATTAAGAAGATTGAAATCATATTAAGCATCTTTTCTGGCCACAGCACTGTGAAAGTAGAGATCAGCTACAAGAAGAAAAATGGAAAAAGGACAAACATGTAAAGACTAAACAATACACGAGAAAACAGCCAATGGGTAAATGAAGGAATTAAAGAGGAAATAAAAAAATGCCTTGAGACATATGAAAATGAAAGGACATTGTTCCAAAATATGGGACATATCAAAAGCAATTATAAGAGGGAAGTTTATGGTGATACAGGCCCACCTCAAGAAACAACAACAAAAAAGTCTCAAATAAATAATCCAAACTTACATCTAAAAACCAGAAAAGAACAAAGTCCTAAATTAGTAGAGGGAAAGAAAAATAAAAGTCATATCATAAATAAAATAAAGATTAAAAATCAATAAAGATTAATAAAATTCATAAATATTATTAATTATTTATTTCTTAAGATTATTAATGAGATTATTTGTTAATAAAGATTAATAAAATTAAGAGGTGGGGTGAGGAAGGAAGATGGTAAAGTAGGAAGATTCTGAGCCCACCTCATCCCACAAACTCATTGAGATAAAAGCTAAATCTGTGAAACTAACTTTGAAAATGACCCAAAGACTGGCAGAACAAACCTTCCACAGTTAATCACAGAGAGAATGTCACATTGAAAGGGTAGGAGGGCAGAGACACAGTTGAAAACAACTTCCCCCTCCCCACAGTGAAACTAATCACAAATAAGAGAGACATCACAAGCATGGAGAAGCAAGAGTTTCAGACCCAAACCAGGCGCCTCTAGTACTGGGGACCCACACTGGGAAGACAAGTCCCCATAACATCTGGCTTTGAAAACCAGCGGGCCCTAACTTTAGTAGCTTTAAAAATCAGCAGACTTCACTCTGGGAAAGCCAAAGCATGGTAGAAAATTGAGTCCCCACCCTTTAAAAGCCAGCATAATATATAACTTGAGCCCAAGACACAGCACAGTAGTACCAATTTCAAAATCACCTGGAGAATATATGAAGATTTATTGACTAATCTTAGAACATAAGATGGAGGGGCAAGGAACTTCAGGAAATTTTTCTGGGAATATAAGTGCTGTTAGGTGCCATTTTTCTTACACTCCCCCAGCCTAGATGCTTGCAGGAGCCAGTTCCAACTCCCTCCATCTACCTTGCTAGTAACGCATGCCCTGCCCCAGCATTTCCCTGAGGACCCACCCAACACAATCTGCCTGCCTTGGCAGCCATCACTCCTAAGAAGCTTCTGCTTCACCACACCTTGCAGTAGCCCTGACAGAGCAGCACCACTCCAAAGTTACTCCTTCCCTGGAAAGTGAGGGAGATAACCTCACACACTAGTATGCCCAGAGTTACAGCACCCCAATCTCTTAATGAGAGCCTCTCAGCTGACCCAGCAGGGAATGAGTGTTCCCCATGTGCCCATAACTATGGCAAGAAGCTACCTGTAGACAGCTAAGCTGAGTGCTGGCCCTATCCACTAACAAAACTGCAACAGCCTCATACAGTCTTGTCAAGAGTGTAGGATACAAATTCTCCCCAAGGGACCCAGCGTAAGTAAAGTGGGTCATTCTAGGCAGCTGGGCTAAAAGCAGTCAGGGCTCAGCCACAGCTGTAGAGCACATGCAGCCAATATGGGCTGGAAGGCCTGGTGTTGGTTACCTGGGGAGATTACACTACAGAGCACAAGACCTCTTCTACATAAGGCCACTACTTTCAAGAAAGGGAGACATAGCTAACCGACCTGATACATAGAAATAAATACAGAGAGTTAGACAAAATGAAGAGACAGAAGACTATGTCCTAAATTAAAGAAAAAGAAAAAATCACAGTAAAAGAGCTAAATGAAATAAAGATAAGTAACATGCCTCATAAGTAATTCAAAGAAATGGTCATAAAGATACTCACTAAACATGAGAAAGAGTAGATAAACTTCCACAAAGAGAGAGACAATATAAAAAAGAACTAGTCAGAGCTGAGAATTCAATAACTAAAACAAAATATACACCAGAGGGAAGCAACAGCAAATTAGAGAATGCAGAAGAACAAATCAGTGATCCAGAATACAGGATAATGGAAAACAACCAAGCTGGAAAAAAAAAAAAAAAAGAAAACTGGTTTAAGGAACTCAGTGACATCATTGAGCATAATTACATTTGCATTATAGGAATCCCCCCCAAAAAAGCAGACAAAAGGAGACAGAAATTTTATTTGAAGAAATAATACACAAAAATTTCCTCAACCTAGAAAGGGAAACAGATATCGGAGTCTAGGAAGTACAGAGAGACTGTAACAAAATGAACCCAAAGAGGTCCCACCTCAACACATGATTAAAATGACAAAAAAGTAATAATAGGAAATTTTAAAAGCAGCAAGAGAAAGGAAATAGTTACATAAAAGGAAAACCCCATAAGCCTATCAACTGATTTTTCAGAATAAATTTTGTAAGCCAGAAGAAAGTGGCTGATATATTCAAAGTACTGAAAGGAAAATACCTCAAACTAAGAATATCCTACCTAGCAAGATTATCATTCCCAACAGAAGAAGACATAAAGAGTTTCCCAGATAAACAAAAGTCAAAGGAGTGTATTACCACTAAATCATCATTACAAGAAATGTTAAAGGGAATTCTTTAAGTGGAAAGAAAAAGGTCATCACTAGAGGAAAATAGTACGAAAGGAAAAAATTTACAAGTAAAGCAAGCATATACTAATGGTAGCAGATTAGTCACTTACAAATCCAGTATGGAGATTAAAACCCAAAGCAGTAAAACACTAATATCTACAAAAAGTAGTACAGGCATACAAAAAATAAAGATATGTAAAATACTATATCATATGCATAAAATGTGTGAAGAGAAGAGTAAAAATTCAGTGCTATTAGAATGTGTGTGAACTTATGCATCCATCAAATTAAGATATATGCTATACATATAAGATGTTGCATAAAAACCCAGTTGTAACCACAAATCAAAAACCTATACCTATAATAGAGAAGTATATGGCTGAGGAGGAATAAAGATAGCAGAGGAGTAGGGGGACCTTAAGTTTGTCTTGTACTTCAAACACAGCTAGATACTTATCAAAGCATTCAGAACATTCAAGAAATCAATCAAAGGTGTGAGAGAATAAAAGCTGCAAGTCCATAAGCAGAAAAGCAAACATCTTTGGAAGGTAGGAGGTGAGGAGAGTAGTCTTAGGGGAGATACAACTGTGAATATGGTGTCAGGGAGGGAGCCTATTTATAAAGGCTACCACAAAGTATTATAAGAAGTGGAGTGCAAAATCTGAACTTTTAGGAATCCACTACTCTGGGATTAAAGGTGCTCAAGTGTCTTGGTGTGGGGTGGAATCCCAGGAGTGACAACGTGGTCTGAGGATCCTCTGGATCACAAGATCAGGTGGCACCAACGTGCTGCACTGTTCCCAGGAATGGGAACAGGAAAGCCCCTGGGAACAGTGGATCTTGGTGCCAGTTTTCTGTTCTGTGTTACCACAAACTGTGAACCACTGTGCCATGGGGCAACAGCTTTCTTGGGACAAACCAGGAAACAGCTAAAGCACTGGAAGACCCTCTCCTGGAGGAAAAGCAGGGTTCTGTGCCTCAGGAGTCTCTAAAATTTGGAATTTTGAAACTCGGTTGTGTGCCTGGGATAAAAAATCATGGATGCATGCAGTGTAAACACAGGGTTTAGAGAGAAACAGAACACAACAGAGGTGAATAATTGCTTTTCTGTGAGGGCTCACTGAAGAGTGTGTGTGTGGTGGGCACTTTCAGCTCCAAAGCTAGAGTGGGGTGTCATCATATTTATCCTACCCATCAGGGCTAGAAGTCTTCAGAGAGCAAAACAGCGCCACTTAGTGGAGGCTGGTGTCACTTAACACCTGGAGGCCATTTCCACTGAAATAAGTCAGCATGAGAATCAGTACCGCCAGTTCTTCCCCCAGAAGACCAGCAAAAACAGGGGCTCACAAGTCTACTGAAAACAGAGTGCTGCAAAGCTTCAGCTCTAGGGAAAACAGGATAAGCTTCCTTTTTACTTTTATTTATTTTTATTATCTTTTTCATTTATTTTATTTTTTCAATTCCTTTTAAAATTTTTATTATTGATCTTTCTCTTCATTTTTATTTATGTATATTTTAACATATTTTTTATTTTGTTTTGTTTCAACTATCTATCTATCTATATATTTGTATTTGGGGATATAGATTCTTTTAAGAAGCAAACAAAAACACACCCAAGATCAAGGGTTTTTTTGTTTTTGTTTTCTTTGCTTTTTCTTTTGTTTTATTTTGTTTTTGTTTTTGTTTTTCTCTTTCTTCTTTTCTTTTTTTCCTTTCTGGACAAAATGATGAGATGGAGAAATTCACCCCAAAAGAAAGAATAGGAAATAGAGCTCATGGCTAGGGATTTAATCAATACAGATAAAAGATACCCAAACTAGAATTTAAAACAGCAATTATAAGGATACTAGCTGGGCTTGAAAAAGAGTATAGAAGACACTAGAAAATGCCTTACTTCAGAGATAAAAACTAAAATCTAGTCAGGCTGAAAAACAGAGGCTATAACAGAGATGCAAACATAAATGAGGGCCATAAAAAGGAGGATAGACAAAGCAGAGGAGTGAATCAGTGATACAGAAGACCAAATTATAGAAAATAATGAATCTAAAAAGAAGAGAAAAAGAAAAGTAATGAATCATGAGGGTAGAGTTAGGGATCTCGTGACTTATTAAGATGTATTAACTTTCATATCATAAGAATCCCAAAAGAGGAAGAGAGAGAACAATGGGCAGGTCTGTTTAAACAAATGGTAGCTGAAAACTTCACTAATCTGGGGAAGGACACAGACCTCAATCCAAGAACCATAGAGAACACTCACTAAATTCAACAAAAACTGACTATTCCAAAGCATATCATAGTGAAATTCACAAAATACACAAAAAAGAAAAGAATCCTGAAAGTAGCAAGTGAAAAAAATCCCTTAACCTACAAGGGGAGATAGATCAAGCTTGCAGTAGACCTGTCCACAAAAACATGACAGGCCAGAAGAGAATGGCAGGAAATATTCAATGTGCTAAATGGAAAAAATATGCAGCCAAGAATTCTTTATACACCGCTGTCATTCAGAATACAAAGAGAAGATAATTTCCCAGACAAACAAAAACTAAAGAAGTTCATGACCACTAAACCAGCCATACAAGAAATTTTAAGGGGGACCCTTTGATAGGAGAAAAAAGACCCAAAGGACCAAAGACTAGAAAGGACTGAGAATATTACCAGAAACACTAATTCTATAGGTAACACAATGGCACTAAATTGATATCTTTCAATAATTTCTGTGAATGTAAATGAACTAAATGCTCCAATCAATACATAGAGTATCGGGCTAGATTAAAAAAAAATCCATCTATATATAAAAGACACTCATTTTAGACCTAAAGACACCTGCAGATAGAACCATTTATCATGATAATGGATGTCAAAAGAAAGCTAGAATAGCCATAATTAAACAAACTAGATTTTAAAACAAAGACTGTAAAAAGAGATGAAGAAGGGCATCAAATCATAATTAAGAGGTCTATCCATCAAGATCTAACAGTTGTATGAGGCACCTCAGTGGCTCAGTTGGTTAAGTGTCCAATGCCTGATTTCAGCTCAGGTCATGATCTCAGAATTGTGAGATCCAGCCCCACATCAAGCTCCACTCTGGGCATGGAGCCTGATTAATATTCTTTCTCTCCCTTTACCCCTCTCTTCATCTCTCTGCTCACTGATAATAATGCAATAATAGTAGGGGACTTTAACACCTCACTTAGAGCAATGGACAGATCATCTAAGCAGAAAATCAATAAAGAAACAATGACTCTGAATGACACACTGGACAAGATGGACTTAACAACTTATTCAGAACATTTCATCCTAAAGTAGCAGAATACACATTCTTTTTGAGGGCAAATGGAACATTCTCCAGAATAGATCACTTACTGGGTCACAAATCAGCCTTCATAAAGACTGAGATCATACCATGTATATTTTCAAACTACAACACTCTGAAACTTAAGTCAACCACGAGAAAAAAATCTGGACAAACCTCAAATACATGGAGGCTAAAGAACATCTTACTAAAGAGTGAATGGGTTAAAAAGGAAATTAAGGAAGAAATTTTTAAAAAATACATGGATGCAAATAAAAATGAAAACACAACAGTCCAGAACATTTGGAATGCAGCGAAGGCAGTCCTAAGAGGGAAATATATTGCAATACAGGCCTACCTCAAGAAGCAAGAAAAGTTTCAAATACACAACCCAACCTTACACCTAATGGAGCTAGAAAATGAACAGGAAATAAAGCCTAAAGCCAGGAGGAAAAGGGAAATAATAAAGATTAGAGCAGAAATAAATTATATAGAAACAAATAAAACCAGTGGAATGGATTAAGAAAACTAAGAGCCCATTCTTTGAAGAAATTAATAACATTCATAAACACATAGCCAGACTTATCAAAAAGAAAAGAGAAAGGACCCAAACAGATAAAATCACAAATGAAAGAGAGAGATCACAATCAACACTGAAAAAATACAAACAATTATAAAAGAATACTATGAAAAATTATATGCCAACAAACTGGGCAACTTGGAAGAAATGGACAAATTCTTAGAAGCTTACAAACTACCAAGACTAAAACAGGAAGAAATAGAAAACTTGAATAGACTCATAACCAGCAAAGAAATTCAATCAGTAATAAAAAATTTCTCCCAACAGACAGAAGTCCCAGGCCAGATGGCTTCTCAGGGGAATTCTATGAAACATTTAAATAGAGTTAATGCCTATTCTTTTCAAACTGTTCCAAAATATAGAAATGGAAGGAAAACTTCCAAACTCATTCTACGAATCCAGCATTACCTTGATCACCAAACCTGACAGAGACCCCCACTAAAAAGGAGAATTCCAGGCCAATATCCCCAAAGAACATGGATGTAAAAATTCTCAGTAAGATATTAGCAAATCTAATTCAAAAGTATTTTAAAAGGATTATTCACAACAATCTAGTGGGATTTATTCCTAGGCTGCAGGAGTGGTTCCACATTCACAAATCAATCAACATGATTCACCACACTACTAAAAGAAAGGATAAGAACCATGTGATCCTGTCAATAGATGCAGAAAAAGCATTTGGCAAAATACAGTGTCCTTTCTTGATAAAAACTCTCAACAAAGTCGGCATAGATGGAGAAGACCTCAACATCATAAAGGCCATATATAAAAGACCCAGAACTAATATCATCCTCAATGGGGAAAAACTGAGAGCCTTTCCCCTCTTGGATGTCCACTCTCACCATTACTATTTAACATAGTCCTAGAAGTCTTACCCTCAATAATCAGACAATAAAAAGAAATAAAAGTTATCTGACTTGGCAAGGAAAATGTCAAACCTATCACTATTTGCAGATGACATGATACTTTATGTAAAAAACCTGAAAGACTCTACCAAAAACTTGCTAGAACCAATTCATGAATTCAGCAAAGCTGTAGGAGATAAAATCAATTTGCAGATATCTGTTGCATTCCTATACATCAATAATGAAGCCACAGAGAAAGAAATCAAGGAATTGATCCCATTTACAACTGCACTAAAAACCATAAGATACCAAGAAATAAACCTACCAAAGAGGTAAAAGATTGGTACTCTAAAAAGTATAGAACACATATGGAAAAAAATCGAAGAGGACACAAAGAAATAGAAAAGCATTCCATACTCATGAATTAGAAGACTACACATTGTTAAAATGTCTATAATACCCAAAACAATCTACATATTTAATGCAATCCCTATCAAAATACCACCAATATTTTTCACAGGGCTAGCACAAACAATCCTAAAATCTTTATGGAACCACAAAAGACCCTGAATAGCCAAAGAAATTCTGAAAAAGAAAAGTAAAACTGGAGGCATCACAATTCCAGACATCAAGCTATATTACAAAGCTGTAATCATCAAGACAATATGGTAATGGTACAAAAACAGACACTAGAGCGACAGAACAGGATTAAAAACAAAACAAAACAGAAATGGACCCATGACTATATGGTCAACTAATCTTTGACAATGCAGGAAAGAATATCCAATGGCAAAAAGTCTCTTCAACAAATGGTATTGGGAAAACTGAACAGCAACATGTAGAAGAATGAAACTAGACTACTTTCTTACACCATACACAAAAATAAATTCAAAATGGATGACAGATCTAAATGTAAGACTGAAAATCATCAGAATCCTAGAAAAGAACACAGGCAGAAACTTCTTTGACCTTGGGCACAGTGAATTTTTATTAGACTGTCATCAGAAGCTAGGGAAACAAAAGCAAAAATAAACTATTGGGATTTCATCAAAATAAAAAGCTTCTGCACAACAAAGGAAACAATCAACAAAATGAAAGGCAGCCTATGGAATGGGAGAAGATATTTGCAAATAACATATCTGATAAAGGGTTAGTATCCAAAATCAATAAAGAACTTTTCAAAGTCAATACCCAAAAAGAAATAATCCAGGTAAGAATAGGCAGAAGACATGAGTAGATACTTGTCCAAAGACACCCAGATGGCTTACGACACTTGAAGAGATACTCAGCATCATCATGATGATCAGGTAAATGCAAATCAAAATCATATTGAGATACCACCTCACACCTGTTAGAATCACTAAAATTAACAACAGAAGAAACAATAGGTATTGGCAAGGGTGCAGAGGAAGGGGAAGCCTCTTGCACTGCTGATGGGAATGCAAACTTGTCCAGCCATTCTGGACAAGCAAATATTAACAGACATAAAGGAAGAAACTGACAGGAATACAGTGGTAATAGAGAACTTCAACATCCCACTTACATCATGGGTAGATCATCCAGATAGAAAATCAACAAGTAAACAGTGGCTTTGAGCAACACATTAGACCAGATGGACCTACGAGATATATACAAAATGTTCCATCCTGAAACAGGAGAATACACATTGCTTTCAAGTGTACGTGGTATATTTTCTAGGACAGATAACAAGTTAGGTCACACACAAAATAGTCTCAGCAAATTTAAGAAGACTGAAATTAGGTCATTCATCTTTTCCATTCAGAAGAATGTAAAATTTGAAATCAGTTGCAAGAAAAAAATATGGAAAAACCACAATACATGGAGGCCAAACAACATGCTACTAAACAACTCAAGGGATCAGCAAGATATCAAAGAGGAAATCAAAATCTACATGCCGACAAATAAAAATGAAAGCAAAGTTCAAAATCTTTGGGATACAACACCAAATGGTCAATTATTCTATAAAAAAAGGAGCAAGAATATACAATGGGGAAAAGATAGTCTTTTCAATAAATGGTGTTGGAAAAATTATGCAGCTACATGCAAAAGAATTAAACTGAATCACTTTCATATACCATACACAAAAATAAACTCAAAATGGATTAAAGACCTGCTTGTGAGACCTGATATCATACAATACCTAAAGAAAATCTGAATAGACTGATTACTAGTAAAGAAATTAAATAAGTAATCAAAAAATTTCCAACAAACAATAATTTCTTGGACATCAACCTTAGCAACATTTTTATGGGTCTGTCTCCTCAGGATAGGGAAACAAACACAAAAATAAACTATTGGGGCTACACCAAAATAAAAAGATTTTGCACAGCAAAGAAAACCATCAACAAAACAGAATGCAAGCTAGTGAATGGGAGACAATATTTGCAAATGATGTGTCTATCACGGGTTAATATCCAAAATACTAAAAGAAGTTATACAACCCAACACCAAGAAAACAAATAATCTAATTTATAAATAGGCAGTAGACCTAAATAGACATTTTTCCAAAGATATATAGTCAAAAGACATGAAGAGATGCTTGACATCACTAATCACCAAAGAAATGCATATCAAAACCACAATGAAATATCACTTCACACCAGTTAGAATAGCTAGTGTCAAAAAGACAAGAAGTAAATGTTGACAAAGATCCAGAGAAAAGGGAACCCTCCTGCACTGCAACAAAAACAAAAATAAACAAATGGGACTATATCAAACTTCTGCACAGCAGAGGAAACCAACAACAAAATAAAAAGGCAATCTACTGAATGGGAGAAAATATCTGAGAATCATATCTGATCAGGGATTAATATCCAAATATATAAAAAACTTATAAAACTCAATTGTAAAAAAATCCAATTAAAAATTGAGCTGAGGATCTGAATAGACAATTTTTTCTAGAGAAGATATAGTGACAGCCAATGCACATATAAAGACATGCTGAACATCACTGATTATCAGGGAAATGCAAATCAAAACCACAGCGAGATAGCACCTCACCCCAATAGGATAGCTATTATCAAAAAGACAGAAATAACAATTATTAAGGATGTGGGGAAGAGAGAACCATCATGCACTGCTGGTGGGAGTGTTAATTCACTATAGAAATGATATATAGAGTCCTCAAAAAATTAAATACAAACTACCATATGATCCAACAATTCCACTTCTGAGTGTTCACACAAAGAAAATGAAAACACTAATTCAAAAAGACATATGCATCCCCTGTATTCATTGCAGGATTATTTTGTGGCCAAAATATGAAGACAACCTAAATGTCCATCAATAAATTAATGGATAAACAAGATATGGTATATATGTGTGCATATACCAAATAAATATACATATACAAAGCAATACTGCTCCGCCATAAAAAAGAATGAAATCTTGGGAACTCAGAATACATTTATCTCAATGAGCGCTGAATAATAGAGGAACTTCTTGGATCACTATATGGTACAACTGAAATTAATATACAGTATATAACACTGTATGCTAGCTACACTGGAATTAAGATAAAGAATGAATGAATGAAATTAAGATAAAATTGCAACAACATAGATGGACTTTGAAAGTATTATGCTAAGTGAAATAAGTCAGATAAATACCATATGATCTCACTTAAATGTGAAACTACAAAGAAAACAAAGAAAACAAAATAAATGGATAGGGAGAACAGTGGTGGTTGCCACTCTATTTAGGGGCTTGGAGTGAGCAAAATGTGTACATGGGGTCAGAAGATACAGACTTCCAAAAAAAAAAAAAAGAAGATACAGACTTCCATTTATGAAGTGGATAGATCATGGGGAGGTGAGTGCAGCATAGTGACTATAGCCAATTGTACTTGCATATTTGAGGGTTTCTGGGAGAGTGTCTTGAAAGTCCTCACAACAAGAAAAAAAATTTTGTACTTTTTTTATGATGATATATGATAACTAGACTTGTGATGATCATTTCGCCATGTACACAAGGGTCAAAGATTACATTGTACATCTGAAACTACTACTATATGTCCATTACACCTCAATTAAAAAAAAAGAAAAGAAAGAAAACTAAACTCAGTAAAATGTATCACAGCACAGACCCATAGGAGCTTTTAATCTCAAATTTACTATTGGCTAGTAATTCTGTGTCTTTGGGCAAACCATACAACCACGCTGGGCCTCGGGCCTTTTATTTTTTCTAATGATACTGCCGCTTCAATTTCTAAAATTCAATGAATATTAGAAATCAATAACTATCCCACTAAAAATCATAAAATCACATCAGACAAAATATATTACCTACCTATATTGTAAAGATGGTAGGTCACACTGGAAAGTATTAGCCACTTCCTCAAATATTAATAATTTTTAAAAATTAAAAAAATTAATTTTCTGCCTGCTTTAAAATCTGAGTTTTATAGCTCTAACAAAGCCAATAATGTCCAAAAAAGGACAAAAATATACCAAACCCTAGCAAGGCCAGACTATATGAAATTAAGTTGATATGTGTTCCCATCTCCTTGAAAAGTGGAGATGACAAAGTTCTTCTACTACAGGAGGGGTGAGGGAAATGGAATATATATGAAATTAAATGTATATATTTATATTTGAAAGATGTCGGCCAAGTAAGAGCATGTGGGAAAACATAAAAAACAAACCTTCCTCATCCTTTCATCACAAAATGGAAATTTTAAGACCAATCTCTCAATAAAAGAGTTAAGACTAATCTCTAAATAAAAGACCACCTCTAAATAAAAACACACCAGCTTTATGGAAAAAATCACTACATTGTTCTTATTTTTCTTTTTTGCTATGAAGCAATGAAAACAACTGCACAGGCTATCACCTGGGAGTCACTGCAGTAGACGTAGCCTCTTCTAGTCTTCCATGAGAGAGCAGGAAACTAGTAGTGTGAAGAGAATTAAATGAAAGAGTGAATAACAGGGAAAAGAATCATGATAGCAGAGCAGAAGAAAGAGTAGGGGCCAATGGGACAAAGCTTCAGTGAAGTGTGGGAGATGGCAAAGGCCGGCAGGCAAAAGGCAAACACAGGTGGATTAGTTACAGTAAGGGTTGCTACAACTTTTTCTGCTCAGCTCAACACTTCTCAAGTTTTTCTAGTTCTCAGATGAGGAAGAATATAGGCAGTTGCTGGCAAGACTTCTGCTTTTTCTGCCAGCACCACTCTAAGGATTCTCCCAGAAATAAGAATGCAGGCTGAATAGTTGCTTCTAAATGGCAGGGCAGAATAAACCAACCAAGAGACAGTTCCAAGTCTCTTTGCTGTGTAGTATGTTTACTGGGAATAAAAAGTAGGGTTCACACTATGACCATATTTGCTACGGTATGTCCTCATTGACACTGACAAGAAGTTGGCTAAAATTAAATGAATAATAGGACACTTCTAGCTGAGGAAGAAACCTTAGTAAAGAAGGAAGATCACTTTATTTTAAGTCAGAAAATCATACAAAAAAAAAAAAGACAAATGGCATGCTTTAGTAGTCCAGCACACAAGAAAATTATTTTGCATATCATACTTTCAGAGACCAATATGATTCAGTCCAGCATCCATTTGCCCATCTTCTGATACAGCACCCTCAGATCTAAAGTGAGAAATATAGTCTACATCTAGCCAATCAGTTAATTCCAAACCCTAAGGTCATAGTGACTGGTTCAACAATGAAATCTATGCCCCAAGCTGCATAAATGAAACTGAAGTATGGGACTTTTTAGAAAGAAGAGACTCTTTAACTCTGTGGTAGGCAGAATGGCCCAAGATTCCTGTACCCTGTTTATTCAAACACTAATCTAGATGTTGCTGTGAGGGATTTTGTGGATTTAATTAAACCTTAACTCAGTTGATCAAAGAAAGATACAGACATTTCTTGGATATATCTGACCCCATCAGATAAGACCTATAAAAGCAGGGTTTCTACCAGCTGGTGGCAAAATACAACATCAGAGAGATTTAAAGCACAGAAGGATTTGGTGTAATATTGGTGGCTCAGAGATTAATGCAGCCATGTGAGAAGGAATGCAGGTAGCCTCTAAAAGCTAAGAGCTGCCCCCCAGATAAAGACCAGCAAGGTAACAGGGACCACAGTCATACACTTCAAGCAACTAAATTCAGGCAAAAACCTGAATGAGCTTGGACGTGGAAACTTCTCCAAAATCTCCAGATAAGACCCTATTGCAGCTCATTTCGGTTTAGTGAGACCTTGAGCAGAGAATCCAAGTGAATCTACCCAGACATATGACCTACACAACTATGAGCTAATAAACAGGCATCCAAAACCACTAAGCTTTTATTATAGAGTAATAGAAAACTAATATATACTGGAATTGCTAACTCTAAGGTCCCCAGAGAGAGGTCAATCTAAAAATAAACCCAATATAGGAAAGCAGATCTAAGAGATGAAAAAAGATGGCATCTACATGACAACTTTTTTTTTAAATTTCTTTTCAACGTAACAGAATTCATAGTTGTTGCTCCACACCCAGTGCTCCATGCAATGCGTGCCCTCCATAATACCCACCACCTGGCTCCCCCAACCTCCCAGCCCCCGCCCCTTCAAAACCCTCAGGTTGTTTTTCAGAGTCCATAGTCTCTCGTGGTTCATCTCCTCCTCCAATTTCCCTCCACTCCCTTCTCCTATCCATCTCCCCATGTCCTCCGTGTTGTTATGCTCCACAAATACGTGAAACCATATGATTATTGACTCTCTCTGCTTGACTTATTTCACTCAGCATAATCTCTTCCAGTCCCGTCCATGTTGATACAAAAGTTGGGTATTCATCCTTTCTGATGGAGGCATAATACTCCATAGTGTATATGAACCACATCTTCCTTATCCATTAGTCCGTTGAAGGGCATCTTGGTTCTTTCCACAGTTTGGCGACCGTGGCCATTGCTGCTATAAATATTGGGGTACAGATGGCCCTTCTTTTCACCACATCTGTATCTTTGGGGTAAATACCCAGTAGTGCAATTGCAGGTTCATAGGGAAGCTCTATTTTTAATTTCTTAAGGAATCTCCACACTGTTCTCCAAAGTGGTTGCACCAACT
Source organism: Mellivora capensis (assembly GCA_004024625.1). NCBI lineage: Eukaryota > Metazoa > Chordata > Mammalia > Carnivora > Mustelidae > Mellivora > Mellivora capensis. The sequence continues at coordinate 32,825 of PISX010021363.1, forward strand.
TGCATTCCCACCAACAGTGTGAGAGCGTTCCCCTTTCTCCACATGCTCTCCAACACACGTTGTTTCCTGTCTTGCTAATTTGGTCATTCTAACTGGTGTGAGGTGGTATCTCAATGTGATTTTAATTTGAATCTCCCTGATGGCTGGTCATTCTAACTGGTGTGAGGTGGTATCTCAATGTGATTTTAATTTGAATCTCCCTGATGGCTCCCTGATGATGAACATTTTTTCATGTGTCTGATAGCCATTTGTATGCCTTCATTGGAGAAGTGTCTGTTCATATCTTCTGCCCATTTTTTGATATGATTATCTGTTTTGTGTGTTGAGTTTGAGAAGTTCTTTATAGATCCTGTATATCAAACTTCTGTCTGTACTGTCATTTACAAATATCTTCTCCCATTCCGTGGGTTGCCTCTTGGTTTTGTTGACTGTTTCTTTTGCTGTGCAGAAGCTTTTGATCTTGATGAAGTCCCAAAAGTTCATTTTCACTTTTGTTTCCCTTGCCTTTGGAGACATATCTTGAAAGAAGTTGCTGTGGCTAATATCAAAGAGGTTACTGCCTATGTTCTCCTCTAGGATTCTGATGGATTCCTGTCTCACGTTGAGGTCCTTTATCCATTTCGAGTTTATCTTTGTGTACAGTGTAAGAGAATGGTCGAATTTCATTCTTCTACATATAGCTGTCCAATTTTCCCAGCACCATTTATTGAAGAGACTGTCTTTTTTCCACTGTATATTTTTTCCTGCTTTGTTGAAGATTATTTGACCATAGAGTTGAGGGTCCATATCTGGGCTCTCTACTCTGTTCCAGTGGTCTATGTGTCTGTTTTGATGCCAGTACCATGCTGTCTTGGTGATCACAGCTTTGTAGTAAAGCTTGAAATCAGGTAACGTGATGCCACCAGTTTTATTTTTGTTTTTCAACATTTCCTTAGCGATTCGGGGTCTCTTCTGATTCCATACAAATTTTAGGATTATTTGCTCCAGCTCTTTGAAAAATACCAGTGGAA
>PISX010021364.1:0-33826 GCA_004024625.1 Mellivora capensis
CGCCCAGTCTTCTTCCTGCTCCGGCTCCTCCCCCTTCCCAGCAAGGCCCAATCCTCGCCCCGGCTCCGCCCCCGACTCGCGTTGGCCTCGCCCCCAGCTCCGCCCAGTCTCCGCCTCGCCCCGGCTCCGTTTCTTCTCGATCACGCCCCAGCTCCGCCCAGTCTCAGCCCCGCCCCGGCTCCGCTGTCTCCGCCCCCGTCCCAGGTCGGCCCAGGCTTCACCCCAACGCCCCTCCCATTCGCTTCAGCCCGCCCGGCGCCGCCCACGGGGATTCAAACCTCAGCCCGCCCGCGTCGTGCAGCTCCCGCACCGCGGAGTGCGGCGGGACAGGGATACCCACGCGATCCTCAGATGCACGTGCACCGTTCAGGAGCTACCTCCACGGGGTCTGGCCGCAGGGACCCGGCTGAAGCTTCGGGCTCTCCCAGTCTCCCCCTGCTGCTGCCAGGTGCACTTTGACCCCTCGTCCATGCCCTCACCCAGGCCCTAGTCCTCCAGCCCAGTTCAGCAGAGGTGCTGCATGGAGCTGTCCCAGGGCGCAGTGACCCCTGGACCTGGCTCCCTGTTCAGCCTGCCTGGGTCCCCACCTGGCCCTGCCTTAGCTGCTGAGTGACTTCTGCATTTTACCGAGCATTTCCGGGCTTCATCCCCGCAACGGTCCCTGGTCCCGTATAGCAAAGCGTAAAGGCAAGCCTTGAATCCCATTACTTCAGGGACCCCCTCCAACCATAGTATCAATATTAAGTAATTGGTTTTTACTTATATAACTTCACTTCCGCATTTAGCTTTTGTTCTGTTTTAGGCGAAATTTAAGATTTTCATGGGCCCTAAATTTTTCTTTTTCTTTTTTTCAGATGCAAAAACACAACATTCCATTTGACTACATATAAGGGTTTTTTGTTTGTCTTGAAAGGAGGTGAATGGTTTGGGGGGCCCTAGGCACTGAGCCTCCAGACCCATGGAGGCAATCTCTCTGGGCAGACTGGAATGGTTGGTCACCCTGTTTGCCAGTGGTCACTGAGATGTCCATCCCATGAACCCCAAATATCTCATCCTCATGAAGCTCACACTCTAACGGGGCAGAGAGTAAACACATGTGTCAAAACCAGAGCACACCACCAGCTTCAGCATCAGGGTATGACACATTAATGAGAACTGGGTTTACCGCCTTGCCTTAAGCAACCAAAAAAGGGAGAATAAATGAAGCAACGTTTTTTGGACATCGCATGACAGGCCAGCAGAGTCCGGGACTCTGGAGGAAGGGACTTTGCAGAAGGGCCTGCAGGCTTTACCTCGGGGGGGACCAAACAGAGCCTGCGTGCTCTCCCTGAGGGAGAAGACAAGTGCCAGGGCAGCTGGGATTCACAGGGCAGAGCTCAGGTTGAGGAGGGCTGCTCGAGAGGAGGTGAGCAGAGAGAGCTGTTGACAAGGGGGAGGCAAAACAGTCCCCAGAGTCACACAGGGCTGGGGGTTCACCTGTGTGAGCTGGGACCAGAAACCGTAAAATATGGGGTCACCAAGCGGAGTGCTCAGAAGGAAATTGTCTTAATCGTGGGCACTACTCTCCTGGATCACAGATCACGTCTGGTCCCACCTAACGAAGCCTTGAAAAGGGTCCAGTCGTCTCCAAGCAACTTCATTGCATCCTAAGACAAACTCGAAAGAGAAAATAAGCCAGCATTCGACAATGTGACATTTAATTAAGTGTCTGGCATCTGACTGAAAACACCATCAGGCATGGGAAGAAGCAGGAAAAATGAGACCCATGGTGGGGAGAAACAAATCACTAGAAACAAACCCACAAATGACACAGCCGGTAGTGTTATTGAGCACATTAAAACAGACACCATAGTTGTTAAGTGTCTGCCTTTGGCTCAGGTCATGATCCCTGGGGTCCCAGGATGAAGCCCCATGTAGGGGTCCCTGCTCAGCGGCGAGCCTGCTTCTCCCTCTCCCTCTCCCACTGCTTGTGTTCCTTCCCTGTGTCTCTCTCTGTCAAATAAATAAAATCTTAAAAAAAAAAAAAAGACACCATATTTCCCATACTGAAGCAGACAGAGGGGAGCATGACTGTGTCGGGGAGCTGTGGGAAATAAAAAAAAAAAAATCCAGACTGAATTTCTAAAGATGAAAAATGGGTCTGTGATGAGAAACATGCTGGGGGGGGGGGGAATTAACGGCCCACTGGAGTCTGCGGGTCAAAGATCAGCAGGCTTGAGGGTAAAGCACCAGGCAGAGGCTGCCAGGATCAGAATGAGCAGGGACAGCCTGGCCGCAGCTTCCAGTGGCCCCGTGTGCGTCACCGGAGTCCCAGAAGGAGAGGAGAGGAAGAGAAAAAATATTTCCAAGAAATAATGGCCACATTTTCCCGAATTTGTTGAGAACTGTGAATCCATGAAACGCAGAAACTCAAGGAACACGAAGTACAAGAAATATGAAGAAAACCAGGCCAGGGCACGTCTGGAGGCAGGTGCGGAGAAGCAGCGACCACGAGGGAACCCCGAGGCTGCTCCGGAGATCCCGGGGGCACAGCTGCCCGGGAGCTAGTGGCAGAGACAGAGGGGAGGTCAAGAACCCCAGAACCCAGCGGTGGAGTCTGAAAGCGCAGGGAGCAGTGCCGGTGAAGCCCTCTCCCAGGGCAGCGTGGAGGGCGTGGAAGGGGCGCGGAGGGGGCGCGGAGGGGGCGCGGAGGGGCGCGGAGGGGCGCAGAGGGGCGCAGAGGGGCGTGGGACGCACGCCTGCCCTCACCCAGGCAGAAGGTGAATTCTGTCTGCGCAGAGGAGTGGAAACAGCAGAAACGGGAATTAACAGCTGAGCCACCCAGGCACCCCCAGAAACGGGAATTAGAAGGGGCTTTTTTCTTACTTTGGAATTAGAAGGTAAGTGGCCGAGTGGAGAAGACGTGGTTCCGCTCCATGAGGACCTGCTCAGCAAGTGCAGAAGGAGTCGCGCGTTGGTCGCAGCCCTGCGGTGCGGACAGAAGGGAAGCGCAGCACTGTGTGCGCTCTGGAGCCCGACAGTGTCCGCGGAAGACGAGCGCAAACACCAGAGCAAGCGCGCACGCAGAGAAGGAATGGAAAGCGGAATCAGAAGCTCCGCCTGAGAACGCAGCAAAGGGGATTAAACGGAACCAGATAAAATTAATCTGTGAGTCATAGAGAAGGCTGGGGGGGGGGCAGCTCGGGGGCCAAGGAGAAGACAAGGGCCGGAGAACAGACAGCACCCGAAACCCCGCTCGGCGGCCCGGACGCCGGGAGAGAAGCAGGGACAGAGCCTCGCGGCGCCGTCCTCAGGCGCCCTCCGTTCCCGCTGAACGCGCAGGGCAGAGATCCACGTCAACACCGAGGACGGGAAAGCAGGGGCGGGCGCAGTCCCAGCAGACAAAGTGCGCCTGAGGATTCAGCCAGCGAAGAAGGGGGACACTCTGTGAGTGCGAAGGGATCGGCTTAGAAAGGCACAGAACGACACTAAATGTTCCCGTACCTGACAGCTGAGCTTGGGAACACACCAGCGCGGGGGCCTGGCAGAACGGAGGAGAGAAGAAGAAAATCACACTCACAGTCGGAGTGTGATTCCTCCTTCCTCCTTCCTCAGGATCCGAGAGCAGAAATGCGCAAACCCAGGAAGGGCAGAGAGGACCTGAGGGGCACAGCTGCCCGCTGCGTGGGCAGGGAGCCCTGTGCCCGCTGGGCCGGGGGACAGAGCATTTTCCAGGACAGCCTGTGCTCTGGGGCCATAGGACAAATCCCAGTACACTCACAAGGACTGGAATCAGATGAGTGGTTTCCTCGGACAGCATGAAATCAGAAACAAGCAACAGACAAGTACGTGCGGGAGCGCCCAGGTACTTCGACGCTGCGTACCGAGTTCTAGATAACCCACGGGTCAGGGGAGAAGTTTGCCGGGAAATAAGAAAGAATTTCCAGCCCACGGAAAGTGAACGCAACCCAGCGAGGTCCGAACGCGGAAGCAGCGTTGGGACGCGGGGGTGGGGCGGGGTGGGGTGGGGGGCGTCCTTGGCGCTCACGGTAGAAAACCAGAAAGCTCTCAACACAGGGAGACTAGAACAAGAGCAAAGCAAAGCCCAAGGAAGCAAAATAAAGGGAATAATACAAATAAGAGCCAAAAAAGAGAAAAATCTGTGAAAAAGCAGAAGAAAAACAACAACAAAATCGGCCAAACTGAAAGCTGATTCTTTGAGAACATCGGTATGATTCTTGAACCTCTATGTAGACGGATCAAACAAAGATGAGTTGAGACCAATGCAAAGCAGGGATGAGAAAGGGGACATGGGGACCGGTTGTGACTACATTACGCCGGTGCGTCCTACAGGTGAGAGGACTCGGGCCAGGCCCTGCACACACTGGCCGGCTGAGTTCTTGGGCCAGGAAACACGTAACGGAGTACCCCTCTGTCTTTGGAAGAAAAGTCTGGAAGGATTGGGAGGCCACCATCTCTCTGAGACCCAGAACCAGACTCAGACATTGCAGGGCGCCGCAGCGGGCCGGCGCCTCTCCCGACTTAGCTGTAGAAGTTAGGAATGAAAGGGTAGTAAACGCATCTGAAAATAGAGAAAAGGAAATGTAGCGTGACCAAGCCCAAGGCCGCTTTGACATCGAAGACCGAGTGTGCCTCGCCGTGTCCACAAGACGACCGTCTGCATAGATTTGGGAGAAATGTTTCACAAAATCTCACATCCGTTTCTGATTAAACCAACCCACCCACCCACCAAGCAACCAAGGTCTCGGCAAACCAGGAACAGGGGAGCTGTCTTAGCCGGATGAAGGCTCGCGCAGAAGCCCTGCGGCTCATCCGTCTGGTCTGGAAGACGCGGCGGGGGCCTCCGACGGCGCGTGCGCAGCTGCGTGCTGCAAGCCCGGCCGTGCATCGGGGCAGGACAGGGACATAAACGACACAAAGATTGGAAGGGAAGTGAAACCGGCCCCGGTTTTCAGATGACAGCACTGTTCACATAGAAAATTTTGGGGAATTTACAAAAAAAAAAAAAAAAAGCCAACTCAAGAAAACTGTCCTAGACCTATGTTGCTTTAGCAAGGTTGTGCGGTCAAAGGTGAGCAGGCAGACGCTTACTGTACGTCCGTATTCCTACAACCAACAACTGATCACTGGAAATTGATAAGACGCTTTATAAATAGCATCCCAGGGGTGCCTGGGCGGCTCAGTCTGTCTTTGGCTCAGGTCATGATCCCGGGGTCAAGGGATCGAGTCCCCCACTGGGATCCCTGCTCAGCGGGGAACCTGCTTCTCCCTCTGCTTGCCTCCCCCACCCCTCGCCCCGCTTGTACTCTCGTGCTCTCTCTCTCTCTCTTGCTTGCTCTCTGGTAAATAAATAAATAAAATCTAAAAAAAAAAAAAAAAAAGAATTACGAATAGCGTCCCATGCAGTATCTAGGGATGACACTGACGAAAGATGGGGAAGACCTGCTCCCTTGGAAAGCCACGCAACAGAGCTGACAGACATTTTCAAGGGCTTCACCAGAGGGAGAGGCTCGTCACGCTCTGTGACACTCATACTCACGGTCAGACTTCACAACGAGACCTAACTTCTCCCTGAAACCCTCTGTGGATTTGGCACATTCCCAGCCCAAAGCCCAAGGGCATTTTTCTTGAAGAAATTAGCAGACTAACTCGGAAATTTGTATGGAAATGCAAAGGATCTAAAATAGCTGAAACCATTTTGAGAAAGAAGGTAAAGGGTAGAGGTCTCACAAGACTTGATTTTAGGTCTTAAAATACTCACCGTAGTATGGTAGGAGTCAGGACACACGTGCAGACCCAGTGGACAGAGCTAGTGCCTAGGACAGACCCCATGCGTATGTCGGCTGACTTTTGACCAAGGTACTAAGTCCTGTCAACGGAGAGAGGACTAGCGTTGCCACCCGCGAGGCCAGACGCGAGCAAACTTGACGTCTGTCTGTGTGTCCCATCCATGGGCTCGCAGTGGGTCACGGGCCTTACCCAAGAGCGACACCGTCGGAAATCTTAGTGACCTCGGGTGTGGGAGACACTTCTTTAAAAACACAGACCTAAGAGAAGAAATCCATAAACGGGGCTTGATCAAAACGGGACTTTTACTCTTCACAGAACAATGTTATAAAAATGACAAGACCAGCCGGATCGGGAGAACACATCTGCAAGTTGTCCGAGGAGTTGTATCTACACTGGGTGAACAGCTTTTACACATAATCATCAGCCAAACGACCCGAGAGAGGCAAGGGAGTAAAAGAAGTCGAACAATGTATCGGAGAAGGCACCCGGACGCAAACGCACACGACATGCTCTGTCGACCGAGGAGAGGTGTGCAAACGGGACCCGCAGGGAGACCCCACGGCCCCCGAATCAGGACGGTCGAAGACTGACCACAGCAAGGCGCGGATGTGCAGTGACCGGAACCTTCCTCTTCTGCTGGAGAGAACATGGGGAGGACAGCCGCTTTGGAGAACAGCTTGGTGGCCACTCAACCCGGAAGCATCCCTCTGTCGTCTGCCCCGTGCACCCCCTTCTAGCCTTCACTCAAGTGAGAGGAAGCCTGTCCCCACGAAGACCTGCATGTGGGTGTCCGTAGCAGCGTCACTCTGAGCGCTCGGGCCCGGGGACACGCCAGCTGCCGGCCGCCAGATGCCCGGAGGGACGGACCACAGCCCACGGCGGCCGGGCCGCACGGTGGCCGCACAGCCGAGTTCCGGCAGGGCCAGGAGCGAAGACCGGGACGCCCTGGAGCAGGGCTGCGGCTCTGAATCCCGTCAGCTCCGTTTTACCGAGTTCTGGACAACGTGGGCTGCTGTGCAGTGTGGGGGTCTCGGTCTGAGCGGTCGAGAAGAATACAGCCAGGAGCAGGGCAGACCCGGGGCTGCCCGGGGTGGGGTGCGCAGGGAAGGATGGAGGGGGCACGGGCAGGGGTGCGGGCGGCTCTTGGGGGGGAATGGCTGTGCTCATTGTCTTGATGGGCACATGTCTGAGCCCATCGCGGTGCACACTTGAGGGCGCTGCTCGCTGTACTCGAGGGCACCGTGACGAAACAGAACCGTGGGTCAGGTGGTGAGGAAAGAGCTATGGGGAGAGGTGGACGGGGGTGGGGGCTGGGGCGGCCTCCGTGCGTGGGCCACAAGGGGACACGGGTGCGTCAGATGGTGGCGCCCGTGCGAGGCTCCTGGGACGGCAACACAGGCGCGGTTGCCGCAGCGGGCACCGCGCCCCGCAGCTCAGGCTTCTGCCGCGTGGCGCCCTGCTCCTCCTGCTCCTGGGGGGCCCCACACCTCCGCCATCTCCCTGTCCTGCACCCTGCTGGGCCCCCAGCAGCCAGGACTCCCCCTTGCCGGCACTGGACTTGGGACTCTGTCTGACCCACAGTGAGGCCTAAGAGTGTGATGCCGAGGGGTGGAGGAAGCCCCCAGAAGCCTCTGGTCCTCCGAGGAGGGGGGAGGCTGCTTGCTTGGACACCTGCCAGGTTCTGGGAACTCCCAGATGCAATGGTTCAAATTGTCCGGATCCGGACGGCAAGCCCCTAACCCAGGCAGTGGGGCCAAGGTAAGTTTACATGCCTTGGGTTGATCCCGTCCTGGTGAGCTCAGCAGCCCCCTTGGCCAACCTCCCCAGGGTAGATTTGGGGTGTGTGTGTGTGTGTGTGTGTGTGTGTCTGAGCATTTGGGCTGGGTGCCAGAAAGAGCACTCAAGCCTTCTGCCCTGTGCTCCTGCTCAGCGCCCCCCCCCCCCACCCCGGAGCGTTCCCCCTTCTAGGGCTGCACAGAGGGTGCCTGGGGAGACTTATGTCTCCTCTGAAGACGAGGAGTGATGGTGGCATTTCAGGCCTCGTGCACGATGCCAAGACTGGGCCCAGTTGACAAGCCCCAGGAGCTGGGGGCCTGTGTGCCCGGATGGCCCCCTCCCGAGCCCCTGCAGCCCCCGGATAGCACAGACAGAGCCACGCTGATTTTCAGGCATTTATTCCTATGCAAATAGAAAAATAAACAGAACCCGAACAGAATGAACGTCCAGTCAGAAGGGGTCCGGATGCCTTCTGTCTCCTGCCTTCCTGCTGCTCGGGGAAGTACACCATCCTGTCTGGGAGAGGGGGCCCCAGACCCTTGCAGGCTGGCTCAGCCAGGGGCTTCCCAAGCTCCCCTCACCGCACGGCCAGCGGGAGGGGCTGCGGAACAGGAAGGGCCCGGGAAAGGGATGGGGGCCCCTGCCGTGGGGAGGTCACAGGCTGGGGCCCACGAGGAGGGCGAGGATGCCGAGGGCCAGGGCCAGGCCGAGGCCAGCGCCAGGGGGCAGGGTGCGGGCGGGCGCGCTGCTCTGCAAGCTCTGGTTGCACAAGTCGTCCTGACAGCACAGGGTGGTGGCCGCCCCGCTGCTCACCTGGCCGGGCAGGCTGTGCGTGGGCGTGCACGACTCCACACAGTCCTTCTCCACCAGGTTCCCCAGCAGGGGCTCCACTGCGGACAGGTGGGTATGGTCAGGCTGGGCCATGGCTTCGGACCCCCCAGCCCAGGCAGCTGGCCCCTGTGGCCCCCAAGTCCCAGCCCCCGGCCCCTGGGGCCCCAGGACCCACCGATACCGACATCCTCCTACCAGCCTTCCGGCCACGGTCCTGTGAGCCCCGGGGTACCGCACAGAGCCCCACCTGGCCCCATGGTCCCCGGGCTCACCCTTGGTCCTGGTCCTGCAGTAGCGCGCGCTGGCCGCACAGTTCTGGGCTCTCTCGCAGTTGGAGGCGCTGGAGCACACGTGGCAGCGGAGAGCACGGGCTGCGGGAGGAGGGACACAGGGGGGCCTGGGGTCGCTGCCCAGACAGCCCTCTGCCAGCCCTGCCTGAGACCCACTGGGCCCCTCTGAGGGACCCCCGCTGGGGCTCCCGTTCTGCACACATCCCCCGGGGTCCGGAGGCGACGGTCCTCCATGGCTGGGACGGTGGGAGGAGGCTCCTGTGCCAGGCGTGTCTAGAGAACTGGTGGCAAGGTGGCTGGTGCGGTCTGGGGACCTCGCCACGGGAGCGTCCCGGACCTCTGACACTTCCAGAGAGCAGCCCACCACTGCTGGCCCTGCCCCAGAGCCTGTCCCCAGTGGTCCCCACGATGGTCATCAGGACCTGAGGCTAAGTCAGGGCTGGGGGGTTTCAGCTCCACCATGCTGAGCTTGCGGGAGGCCGGTTGCCTTGGGGACAGAGAGTCAGGGGCTGGATGACTGGCCACTGGTCGTCCCCGGAGGTGGGGGGCGTCTCAAGACAGCTCCCCGCCTCTCTCTCCCTCTCTGTGTGTCGGATCCTGGGGGCCGATTCTAAGAGTCTCTGACTCTGTGGTATGTTACATCTGATTCCACTAAGCTAAGACCTGGGTTCATTTTGTTTTAAATTCTGAGTCTGGCATCCCGGGAGCCCAGGATCCCCAGAGCCTAAAGGCGGGTACTGCAGGCTTCCCATGTGTGTCCCGCAGGTCCCTGCTACCTGCCCCGCCCCCCCACCCAGCCCCCCCACCCCCACCCAGCCCCTCACGCACCTGGCCCGGCAGCCACGGCTAGCACAGCAAGGAGCAGGAGAGCTGTCTTCATCTCTGGGCGTCTCTGGGAGCAGTGGGGGCCCCTCCTCTCTGGAGGCCTTATAGCCCGGGACCGGTGCTGGTGGGAGGGGTGAAGGTGGGGACCCAGCCAGGCAGCGGCATTCCAGCTGCCCCACCCTGGCTGGCCCACACCCGCCAGCCTGGCGCGTGGCTGCCCCTGCCACTGCCACCTGGAGGGACTGCTGTCCCTTGGCTGCCTGCCCCCCAGGGCAGGGGTCTGCCATCCCCCATCTGCAGGCTATGGATGGAGGCCTCAGCAGGCTCTGCAGCTCACTGGCTGTTCTCCTCTCTCCGACTCTCTGTCCATCCCCAGATCGCTTTGTCTCGGACTTTCTACTCCCTCCCTTGCACCCTGACCCTCAGATAAGGTCAACGGAGTCACAAGCCTAGGCAGGTGCCCTGTGGGGAGCCAGAGCTGTGCCCAGGGGGCAAGTGAGGCAGGTGTAGGCTCTGGCCCTGGCTTCCTGGGCTCGGGGCTCAGGACCACTTGGTGGGCCCACGGAGTGTTAGGAGAAGAACCCCCAGGTGAGCAAGGCATCTTGCTGAGATGTCAGGACCTCAGGGTAGTGAGGAGGGGAGGAAGCCATCCTGGGGCGGGGTCGGCAGCTGGGCAAGCCTGTGGATGAGCCTGCAGAGAGGTGAGCCCTGGACCAGGTGCATCAGGGGGAGGGGCAGGGGCAGAGCTCATGGGGGAGGGGTGGGGGTGGAGGCAGAGACTCAAGGGTTCACTGACCCAGAGACCCCGAGGGCCCAGCCTTGGACACCGCCCCTCCAGTACTCTGCACTGTGCTCCGGGCCCCAGCTGCCTTGGAGGACCAGCAGCCTTTATCCGGCTTTGGGACCAGGCCTCTCCATCTCCTGCTCTGGTCCCCAAGGGCAGTGAGCTCTCCCAGGTCAGGGGCGCGGGGCGCTGGGTAGATCCCCCCAACGTCACCCTCTCAGAGTGCTTGTGGGGAGGGAAGACCCAGCCCCTGAGCGCAGGCGCTGTCCTCCCTTCCCTGAAGCTTTCCCTGTCTGCTGGCTGGTCGCGGCCCCTCCCGTTGCTCAGCTGTGCCTGGCAGACCCTGCTGGGTGGTGGGAGGTCCCCTACAGAGGCCCCCCCCCACCCTGTCCTGGCAGTCCATGCGGACTGTGTCGGGGAGTCAGGCCAGAGCACAGAGCTCGGCCCTGGGCCTGCGCCAGCCCCATCCCTGCAAGTACTGGAGGGGCAGGGCCTGCTGCAGGGAGGGCGGCCCTGGGCTGGAGGGAGGGCTCAGGCCGGGGAGATCTGGGAGCCCTTGGCCCTTCCTCCCGGTGTGCCCTGGACAAGCCAGCTCCTGAGCGGGGCCTCACCTGGGCGAGGCAGGCTGCCTCATGGTGCCAATGGGCCAGGGACGTGCTGCCTGACCCTCTGGGCCGCCCTCCCTAAAGATGTTGCTGGACCTGGTGGGACCTGGCCAGAGGCACAAGGCTGGCATAGCATTCCTTCCAGGACCCCGGTGGCGCAGAGAGGGATGCCAGCAGGAGCCCCTGGGGCAGGCCCACATCGGCAGTCTGAGCCTGTCCCCCGGGCTGGTCCCAGGCTCCCTGGGCCTTATGTAGGGTACCTGGGGCCTCTTTTGACAAAGCAGGTAATATGGGGGAACTGTGCCCTCAGCCAGAGAGAGGAAGTCACCCCAAGCTCTGAGGCCTGGAATTCATCAGGCACAGCCCATCATGGACAGATGGAAGGAGGACACCCCAGAGGCCTCAGGAAGCAGGATGTAGGGCTCAGTGACAGGGTGGTGACTGGTATGGGGGGTGGGGTGGGAATGACAGGTGGGGAGGGATGACTCACTGGGGCGAAGGGGCATAGAAGGTACTAGAACAACGGGTTTGGGGGATTGGGTTTCCTATAGGGCCTGGTAGAGTTAGGGGTCCAGGCCAGGAGTAGAATTTTGGGCATGAGGCTGCCGGGCTGCAGGTTCCCCTCACTGGGGCTGGAGGGGACCCCTGCACCCCTGTCCCATCCTCATGGGGCACCTGAGGCTTCACTGGCCGTGCGCCCGTCAGGCAGGGACGGACAGCTGCCAGAGAAGAGGTGGCAGCCGGGTTCTGGATCCATGGGAAGACAGCCTTTGTCTCTGGCAGGGCTGCCAGTGAAGGGCCGCCCGCTAAGATGGGAGCTGCCTGTCCCGGGGCTTCGTAGCAGGACCGTCAACGGCAGCCTCGGACACAGTTTACTTGTGCGAGAGAGTGGGCGATTTCCATGGCGGGAGCTCTCGGAGAATGGGGACTCATTGGAACAGCACAGTCAGGGACGGCTTCCTGGAGGTGGTGGCCTGGCTGCCCTGATCTTGGAGGCAGATCGCAGGGGAGAGAGGAGCTGTCATGGCCCCTTAGGTTAGCCCCCTTCCAACATCCTTTCACTGGTGAGGAGATGAGGTCCCGGGGGGACCCCGCTGGTGTCAGCCCAACAGTTCCAGATCACGTGGCCTCCCCTCCTGTCCTCGCTCATCCTCTGGAGAACGCTGCCACTCTCCAGAATGCAAGCCCTCTCACCCAGTCCCCGGAGCCCGCTGAGTCGCTGGGCCTGATGGCACCAGGGGATGGTTGGCAGCAGAAAAAAGGCCTAGAAGAGGCCTTGGAGGGGCCAGGAGAGCTTGAGCCCTCACCCCTCAGCCCTGCCTGCTTCCTGAACTCAGCGGCGCCAGGACAAGTCCAGACCTCTGCTGCCTCGTGCCGTTCCTGCTCACGCCCCCGCCCCCCCTTCCCCCTGTTCCCCAGGCTCTCAACCTTGGAGTGGGAGAGGGGAATCAAGGCCTGGATCACCAGGCTCTGGGGGTTCCACAAAGGGGGCGAGTGGCTCAGAGAGGGAAGTGCCCGGCTCAGTGTAGACAGTGGCCACTCCGACTTTCTGGAAAAGCAGCCTAAGGGGTCCCCGGGCCCCGCCGAGGGTGAGGGTGGGCATCAGGATGGGCAGGTCGGGTTCCCTCCCTGGGGGCGCCCCCCACCTTGGGGTCTGCAGACAGGGCTTCTTTAGTTTCCAGATGCATCATGGACGAGGGCTGGCCGGCCGCACACAGGGACGCATGGCGCCTGGCCGCCGCTCGCTCATCATTGAGCACTACCCGCCATGGACCGCGCACTCAGGGCCCGACAGAGGCAGATAGGAGAGACTGGGCCAGCCCGCAGGACCCCCAGATGAGCTGGGGAGATGGGGCACAGACAAGTGGGCCCCATGTGAGCGGGATGGTCGGGGAGGCCAAGGGTTGAGGACTCCTGAAGAGTGGAGCAGGGACAGGCCGTTGGGGCCTGAGTCTGGGCCAGGGGGCGCCTCGGGCTTGGCACACCCCTTTTCCCCCACAGGGCTGAGGTGACTACCCAATGAGTCAGGCTGTGGAAGGCTAAGGGTCACACTGCCCTGGGGGAGGGCCTGCCTTGTCCCTCCACTCACGGACCTGCACACACCAGCAGGGCCTCCCTCAGATGATGTAGAGAGGGCAGGGCCTTGCCCATGATCACCAGCCAGCCAGTGGGAACCAGAGCTGGGCCTGCCCTCCTCCCCCAGTTCAGTCCCTGGCTGGCCTGGGGCTCTTACCCTATGCCCAGGCCTCCCTACTCCTCCCTCCTGTGCGGGAGACTCGCCCTCACACACAGGGCCACAGGCCTAGACACGGGTCTCTCTCACCTGCTTCCCAGGGCTTGGCATGGCCCCACCTGTCTAGATCATCCCCTGGGACCCTGGCCACCAGTGCGGGGCCTCCCTTTCCTGCTGGGCCAGAGTGCAAACCCAGGGAGCAGACACACTGGTTCTCAGGTCTGGCAGCCAACTCCCCTGAGAGAGGCCCCACAGGATCTCTGCCCACATCAGCACCTAGCACCAGTACTTAGGACTAGCACCTTAAGACCAGCACCTAGCACCAGTACCTAGGACTAGCACCTTAAAACCAGCACCTAACGCCAGCACCTAGGACAAGCAGAGGTCTGGCATGCGCCCCACTTATCAGTTTCTCTGGCTGTGTCCCTTTGTGAAATAGAGGAAGAGAGCCTGCAGAAGGCCATGGGCACAAGCCACAGAACCCAGCAACCCTGGGGACCTCGGAGTTCCAAGGGCACAGGCTCTTAGCAGTGTGGGCTTGTAGAGCCTGGAATCCCAGAGCTAAGGGACCCAAAGAACCTGAGAATCATGAATCCAAACCACATGACACCAGTTAGAATGGCCAAAATCAACAGGACAGGAAACAACAAGCATTGGAGAGGATGTGGAGAAAGGGGAACCCTCCTACACTGTTGGTGGGAATGCAAGTTGGTGCAGCCACTCTGGAGAACAGTGTGGAGATTCCTTAAGAAATTACAAATAGAGCTTCCCTGTGACCCTGCAATTGCACTGCTGGGTATTTACCCCAAAGATACAGATGTGGTGAAAAGAAGGGCCATCTGTACCCCAATGTTCATAGCACCAATGGCCACGGTCACCAAACCGTGGAAAGAACCAAGATGCCCTTCAACAGACGAATGGATAAAGAAGATGTGGTCCATATACACTCTGGAGTATTATGCCTCCATCAGAAAGGATGAATACCCGACTTTTGTAGCAACGTGGACGGGACTGGAAGAGATTATGCTGAGTGAAATAAGTCAAGCAGAGAGAGTCAATTATCATGTGGTTTCACTTATTTGTGGAGCATAACAAATAACACGGAGGACATGGGGAGGTGGAGAGGAGAAGGGAGTTGGGGGAAATTGTGGGGGAGATGAACCATGAGAGACTATGGACTCTGAAAAACAACCTGAGGGTTTTGGAGGGGTGGGGGGTGGGGGGATGGGTGAGCCTGGTGGGCGGTATTAAGGAGGGCACGTGTTGCATGGAGCACTGGGTGTGGTGCATAAACAATGAATCTTGGAACACTGAAAAAATAAAATAAAAAATAAAATAAAAAAGAACCTGAGAATCAGGTATCCTGTAGGGAGTTTATTCTCTCCATGTGAGGGAAGCTCCCTCTAGGGTTCTAGAAAAAGACAGAGTGTGTTCATGTTCTATCCCTAGGTTCTCCACTCTGCTGTGCCGCTGCTCAGTGTTCCTCCTATTGTAGCCTGAGCCTGTGGCTCTAAACCCTTCAGCTCCATGATGGCTTTGGGTATAAGTTCCAGGGTAGCGAACACCAACAACCTATGTAATCCACCATTATCTGTTACTTATCCACTCATTCTTCCATCTATCCATCCACAGGCTGCCAGCCAGCCCTGTATCCATCTATATATCCATCCATCCATCCACCACTCATCCATCCATATATCCATCTTCTATCCGTCCACCCACTCATCCATCCATATATCCATCTTCTATCCATCCGTACACACACGCATCCATCCATCCACCCACCCATCCATCATCCATCCATATATCTATCTTCTATCCATCCACCCATCATCCATCCATCCATCATCCATCCATACACCTATGTGTCCTGTAGAGATAGTTTCCATGACGTCTCTCTCTCCTATCCCCTCTTCCCTTTCTCATGCACACCTGCTCCTGACAAGAGAACACTGTGGAGTGAACCCAGGGGGGGCTCTCAGAGACTTATATCTGCAAGTGGTTGGCGGGCAGCTCTGGGTCTTGCAACACCCAACATGCAGAAACGCTCTTTTTATTTAAGATTGTATGATCAGGGACGCCTGGCTGGCTCAGTTGGTTAAGCAGCTGCCTTCGGCTCAGGTCATGATCCCAGCGTCCTGGGATCGAGTCCCACATCGGGCTCCTTGCTCAGCGGGGAGCCTGCTTCTCCCTCTGCCTCTGCCTGCCACTCTGTCTGCCTGTGCTCGCTCTCTCCCACTCTCTCCCTCTCTCTCTGACAGATAAATAAATTTTTAAAAAAATTTAAAAAAAAGATTGTATGATCAGGTGGGGGTGGCTTTGAGAGGACATCATTGATCCTAACCCTTAAGAGTTTGTGCCCTGTTGGTCTGTCTGTCTCTGGCCACTAGTACCTCTTACACAGAGCAGTGTAAATTCCTTTCTTTGACAATCCTGAGCCCTCTCATTGGTCCCTTGTCCCTTGAGAATAGCAAATGGCCCCTTGTTGGGTCCTGCCACTCTTTTAAGTCCCACTAAAACACTACCAGGACAACCAGATTTTTTTTTAAGTTTTTTTCTTTTTAAATTTCAACATCATTTTCTTTTTTAAAAATATTTTATTTATTTATTTGACAGCGAAAGAGGGATCACAAGCAGGCGGAGAGGCAGGCAGAGAGGAGGAAGCAGGCTCCCTGCTGAGCAGAGAGCCCGATGTGGGGCTCGATCCCAGGACGCTGGGATCATGACCATGGGATAATCCACTGAGCCCCCCAGGCGCTCCAACTAGACTTTTAAAAATAGATTTTTTGGGAAATAACTGGTGACATTCTTGGATGGGGACTACTGTCCTCCCAAGTATGTGTGGGGAAGGGCTTCAGTGCTGCAGTGAGACCCACATTCCGGCGCAGGCAGCCTTTTCCCAACCCTGCACTTTATAGACGAGGCTCCTGGAGCTTGTCAGGGCACAGGGTGATGAATGGGAGCTGGCAGGGCCAGGCGGCCTGGGTGCCGTCCTCACGCGGCCTGACGCTGAGGAGATGCAGCCCCTGCCCCCGGGCCTCTGGCAGCTGCTGAGCCCAGCTCAGCCACTCCCTGCTCAGCCTGGTGGCCTCAGGGGCCTGGCTTTGGCACCGGGCCCTGGTCTAGGGGGGTTCATGCTGTTGCAACCTGCTCTGGGTGTGGGGCTGGGATCCCCAGGGCAGGGAGTGAGTCCTAAGCTGGGCCTGGCAGGGAGCTCATTACCTACAGAGCTTATCAAGGGGCTTACATCTTCTCACCCTGGGAATATTATGTAAGGACAGAGTAGGGCTGCTCCTTGGGGAGCAGGAGATGTTGAGGGGAGGCCCAGGAACCCCCAGAGTGGAGAGCAGGCTCGGGGTCAGCCCCAGCGGTGACCCCCAGGGCACACAGAGCCAGGACCAAAGGCGCCAGGCCGGCCACTCTGGGCTGTATGGCGCATGTTGACCAAGCTCTCCACTCTGGCTGCCACCCGGCCTTCCTGCCTGTGTCCTCAGTGGCTTCGGGAGGGACAGGTCAAAGCCCGAGTCCCTGGCTGTGGCCCCACACCCATGCCACCCCGCAATGTTCCTCCCTGAGGCTCCAGCCCTGCTACCCCCTCAGGGTTCCTGCCCCAGGGTCTCCCTACACACCCTCCAGCCCTTTCTCACCCTGGGGCTTTATACCTGTTGTCGTCGCAGGTTCCTAGGGTCTGGACCACAGCTGTCACCTGCCCCTCCGAGAGGCTGGCATTCCCTCCAGCACCGCCCTCCACCTCCCATCCCCCCCACCCCCCCACCCCTCCGGCCCAGTCCTGGGAAGGACTGGCCTGCGCTGGTCTGTAGGCTTGCTGGCTGTGGCCTCATGTGCGTGCTGCTGCACTGGTCCCAGCACCAGCACGACCCTGGTGTGTGGTGGGCGCTCTCTGTCTGTTGATTTAATGACTGTGGTGCGGCTGTGCGGGATGGGGGAGAAAATCCTGGCTCTGGGAAGACCACTCTGCCAGCCCAGAGTGGAATCTGAAAAGCTGTTTGTTCTCAGTGTCCTCTAACGTCCTCACGTGGAACAGTCTCTTGGCCCCGCCCCGACTTCTGAAGGCAGAAGCTCCTGGAGGAAGAGGCGGTGGGTCATGGTGTGGCACCCATTGCGGCTTTCCGTTGTGACTCGTACAGGTGGGACCTGCCCTGGAGGGAAGGCTGATCAGACAGGAGTCAAGAGAGGGAATTTCCACTCTCTTTAAGAAAACCAACCTTCCCTGAGCCGAAGACAGCCGCTCAACCAACCGAGCCACCCAGGCATCCCTGTAATCCTTAAATTTGATGTAGTTTTACATGGTTTACATGTTGGGTGTTTTATGCTAGTTTACTTTGATATAAGAGCTACTTTTTAATCTATAGGTTAATGAGTTACTGAAATTCATAATGGCATTTATTTCCAAATAGGTAATCCTTGAAATAAAGAATGTGTATGTTATAAAAAAAAAAAAAAAAGAAAAAAGAAAACCAACCTTCCAAGGCTGCGTGGGGCCGCCGCACCCCAAACCCCTGAGATGTGGACACTTCACATGGACCCCAAGCCAACCTCCTCCTGGGTCCCTGGAGCCCCGCAGGCCAGGCCATGAAGGGAAATTGTACTGGAGGCTCAGAGGGGCCCCAGGGGAAGGCTGGCATCCTTGCTTCCAAGCCGGGTCCCCTCTGCCACCGTGTCTTCCAGGGTCTTCCTGGGCGCAGAAGGAGCCACAGCAAGTCTGCCAGCACCAGGCACCCTCCCGCTGGCCTGAGTCCCCACACGCCTCCGGAGCACCGGCTCCCACCAGAACGGCCGGCACAGGGCAGTAGTAGGCATGGGGTGCCCACAGCAGGCCTAGCGCACAGGCACCGGGGGTCAGGGGCGCTGCCAGGCCAGAGAGGAGGCTGCTGGGAATGGGAAGGAGCATCAGGCTGGGCTGTGGGAGGCTGGAGGCTGAGAGGAGGGTAGTGGGGAGGCTGGGCAGGTTAGCTGCACCTCTGTGGCCCGGTTCCCAGAACTGAGGCCCACGCCCAACCAGGGAAGCGGCTGCCTTTACCACACCCCGTGGCCGTGGCCTTGAGCCGTGGGAGCCCATCTCTGCCAGGCAGGCCCCCCGGGAAGGAGGTGAGGGTCAGTGATGTGGGGGAAGGGAAAGGACTCGGGGCCTGCGTGAGGAGGAGAAGGCCGGCCGGGCCCCACAGGCTGGGACAGGGAGACCCCGTGAGAGCTGTGGGCAAGGGGACCTGTGTGGGGCTCTGAGGAGAGGCCCTGCGCAGAGGCGAGGGAGGGGAGCTGGAGCCTCGGAAAGCCTTGCCAGCCAAGAAGAGCCTTGGGTGCCCGGCTGGGCCCCGACCGGGGGTGCAGGACGGTGGGGGTTGTGGGGCACACGGTGGGGCTGACCAAGGATGTCAGGGGACCCCATGTGAGCCCCCAGGTGGAGGGGGTGGGAGTGGATGCTGGCTTCTTGGATTGCGAGGGGAGCGAGCTTGTCCTAGCTGAGTTCGTGCGTGGAGAGTGCGCCCACCCTTGTGGAGTGCTCCCCGCCTTGTCAGAGGTACAGCCCCCCCGCCCCCCAGTTCAGCGTCTCAGAGAATGGGGACAGGACAGGATATGTGGCTTTATTCTCCTTTTACGAGCTCCTAGGGGTAGGCTTGCTGCGGGCACGCCTGCCCGAGGCGGTGACAGCCAGCAGCCGAGGGATCAGGCACAAGCCTGCCTTTACCTGGCAGGGACTGGGGGTGGGGCCGTGGCAATCCCTGAAAGCCTCATCCCCTCTCCAAGCTTCGGGCATGGCAGTTCCGACAGGGCACCTGGCTCCCAGGAGGCCCTGGTGGGCTCAGGAGGAGCGATGGTGCCCACTGGGGTGTGAGTCAGCCGTGGAAGGAGTGGGCGGGAGAGGCACGTGGGAGCCTAGGGGTGGCTGGTGCGGGGGGGAGGGGAGGATGCCCCGACCTCTGAACCGCCCCCTCTCCCGCCATGCACAGCAGTTCTGGGCACACGAAGCTGGTTGGGAAGGAACCCCCGGTGGAAGCCCCTGAAAGCGGGTGGAGGGTGCCAGAGGGATGTAGGTGCCCTTCCCACTGCCGGGTGGCTGGGACCCTAGGAGAGGGCTGAGGGTCCCTCGGAGGGGATTTCCCTGAGCAGGGAGGGAGCCTCCCTCCCCGGGGCAGGAGCCCGGGGGCTGGGTGTGGCCCCGGGGGAGGCCGGGAGGCGTCCCACGAGAGACAGGAGCTCTTCTTGCCGGCTTGGCAGTGTGCGGGGAGCGGCATGGCTGCAAAGGACCGCGGGGTCCAGGCGACAGCCAGCGCCGGGGCGGGCACGGCAGGCTCACCAGGCCGCCCGGAGCAGTGGCCACAGCAGACTGGCCGAGGTGCTGAGCCACAGGGCCCTTAGGCTGCTCGCCAGGCCCACGGCTGCGCTGCGGTTACACTGGCTGTCCTGGCAGCAGGAGACGGAGAGGGTGCGGCCGTCCGAGGACATGGTGCTGTTGGGGCACACTGGGGCGCAGGACTTCATGACCAAGATGCCACCGGGGTTTGCTGTGGAGAGAGGCGCGAGGGCCCATGGCTGGTGTGCTCTGGGCCCCCCCCGCCCAAGCCAGCCAGCCCACAGGGCCAGTAGCCCGGGGCCACCAGCACTGCCCGCACGGCCAGCCTTCAGGGCCTCCTTCCGTGGTGCCCGCAGGTCTAGGGAGTCCCGTCCAGGCCCCTCAGTGACCTCCCACCTCAACCTTTCCCTCTCACAGGTGCCTGGACTCACTCCTGGGTCTAGAGGAGGGGCCAGGCCCAGCCCCCAGACCTGCCCTGTCCTGGGCCGGGAGGCAGGACGCCTCCAGCTATGTGACCCTCTGGCTTGGCCTCTGCGCCTGCACCTGAGGACAGCTGAGCGCTGGGGACCCGAAGTGCCTGGACGGCCACTCAAGCCAGCGGTGTTGTGACCGTGCGGGACTTCCCTCCACCTGTGACCTGTGACTCAGCGCACTTGCCATGGCCCTGCCAGAAAGGGACGACCCCGGTGCGCGGCCTGACCTCTCGGCCCAGCTTCCTGGTCCAGGAGACAGATGCCCAGAGCCGCCCCTCCGAGACTGTTCGGGGATCGGCAAAGTTACTCCCCGCACAGCTCCGAGCTGGTCGAGTAAATGCTGCCCATAGTGAGCGCTGTGCGCGGGGCGAGCAGCCTGGGCCAGCAAGGACAGAGCAGAGGGACAGGTGGGCGGCAACAGGACTAGGAGGGCGTTAGGATGAGTGGCAGGCCCCAGCCCCTGCACACATCCCCCCTCCCGCAAGCGGGACTGCATGCAGCCCAGGAGCAAACTCTTCGTTGAACATGATGGTTGGTCAGGACCATGCTCAGTCGGGGCGGGAAAGGGCATGTATTTATGGACAGAATGGATGGGCAGCAGGGGCTGCCCCGAGGCTCCAGGGCCCAGTGGCATTTCCACGACGCAGCAGCCTCCTTCCCACTGGGGTCTGAGTTCCAGGCTCTTCTCTTGAGAAACGGGCTACGGGGCCAGGCTTGGGAGAGCTGAGTCAGAGGGCTAGCACTGTGCTCTGAGGACGGTCCCGGGATTGCCAGCAGGGAGCCGGGACATGCTGCCGCCCCCACAACCCGCTGGAGGGGCCTCAGTGGTGCAGGAAGCCCACGGGAGTGACCACACTACCACCTGCCCACGGCCAGACTCCCCAGCCAGGGGAACCCCAGGTGCTGTTCCCGGAGGCCCCCCACCTCCCCCTCCCACACGGGAGCGCCTCGCTCACGGCCCCCTGTAGGGGGCACAGCCCTCCAGTACGGCCCCAAGGTCAACACATCCGCTGCTCCCGGGGGACCCGCTCAGGGACCGCTGCCTGGCCAGACCCAGGGATGGACAGATGCGACAGACGGTCCATGAGGAGCAAGCAAGAGGGCCAGCCTGGGGGTCTAAAGGAAGCCCCCACCCCGGGGATGGAACTGGGGTACCTCGGGGTATGTAGCCCTCTCCAGGGTCTAAGAACTGATGCTTCAGGGGCAAAGGGGGCCCATGGGGGCTCCTGGTACGCTGGGGACCACCAGGGAGAAACCCCCTCGGCCCCTCCGCAGCCCCCACACACGTCAAGGTCTGTGGTTTTAAGGCCCTTCCTCCACCGATGCTGCTCAAGGCTGAGAACCGCGCGGGCCCGGCCAGAGCCGGCAGGTGCCAGACTGCGGGCCAGGTGACCGCCGGAGAGCACGGCTGGCTGCGGCCCCCACCCCAGGGCTTGGCTGAGTGGGGCAAGTCCCCTTGCCCCCTGAGAACGCGACACGGTCCTGGGGCGGGGTCCTCCGTTGCCTGACAGGGAAGGGTCCTGCGGGCAGTGGACTGTTTGTGCTGCTTCCTCATGGGGCCCTGGGCCGAGTGGGGAGTGGGGGTGGGGCAAGACCACCTGTGTCCCTGGCCAGACACCACATCTCGTACTAAGGGGCCTGTGTCCCAAGCAGGAAAGCCTTCGTGATCACCAGGTTTCTAGGGAGCTGGTCCTAGTGAGGCTGCCTGGCCCATGGCAGAGGCCCTGAGTCAACCAGGGCGTCTGGGGGTGCTGCTGGGACCCCCATACACAGGACACTCATGGTGACAGCAACCTGTGGGGGGCTCCTCGTTCCCTCCCAGGAGCCCAGGGCCTCCTGGACCGCCACACACCACCGTCTGCAGGGGACCCGGTGCGCGTCACTCCTCCTCCTCTCTCGGGGGCTGCCGGGGGGGCCTCACAGCAGCTTCTAGCCCCCCTCCCTTCAAGTCCCCACGCTGTCCTTCCTGTCCCTCCAGGCCAGCTTCCCCACTGCCCTGTCCAGGCCTCTGCGACCCCGTCAGGCTCGCCAATCCTCAGGGTCACCGGAATCACTGCACCCCTTGCCTCCCTGCTATGTGACCTTCTGTGGTCTGCACCCGGACCCTGCTTGTCACCGGCGCCCTCAGTCCCCGGCTCAGCCCTTGACGGCTCACGGAGGGAGCAGACTGCAAAGGGCATCCTGGGAGGTGGGAGGAAGGAGAGGGCCTGGCCCATGGGGTCAGAGGAGGCCGGCAGCTGGGGGTGGGGGGAACCTGGAGGAGGTGGGTTACAGGCGTGGCTGGTGACACCTCCTCCAGGCGGAAGCGGAGGACGCGCGGTGGCCTGTCACCTGCCACCGGCCAGGTGGCCCTGGGTCCTCCAGGGGCCAGCCTCCCTCCATGTCTCGTCCTGCCACAGCCTGTAGGGCCTGCTCCCTGCCGCCTACATCTCCTGCGTGGACCCCTCTGATCCGGCTGGAGGGCGCGGGGTACTCACTGGCCTGCGTGATCACGCAGTACTTGTCGGTTGGGGCACACTCCACCAGAGACTCGCAGTCCTTGTGGCCGCAGCACGCGTGGCAGTGCAGGGCCGGGGCTGGGAGGAAGCAAGCACAGGCCCCTGTCAGTCTGGGCAGGGGAGCCCGGAGGGAGGGGGCAACGGGGAGGCTGGACCACCGCCCAGCTGGCCCTCTCTGCACCTCGTCTTCCTCCCAGCCTCTCCTGCAGAGCCTCTCCCGGTCCCCTGGGCTGGGACTAGAGACTCAGTGGCCGGAGACGCGCCCTAGGCCGGCCGGCACTGTGCAGGGAGTGCCTGCCCACCGGCAGGAGTGGGGGTGCGGCATGTGGCCTGGTGTCTGCAGGCGGCCCTGGGACCTGGGACAGAGGCGGGCACAGGCAGCAGGGGGCAATGCAAGGAGAGCTAACTTTGGGGGGATCTGGGCTCTGCTTCTCATTGTCCTTGCCCCTCTCTGAGGGACAGAGTCCTCCCTCTATCATGGGACTCTATCATGGGAGAGGACATGACACAAGCGTCAAGCACTTGGCTCGCTCCCACCACTGCCCCTCGCTGGGCTCCCAGCCATGGCCCTCAGGGGTTTGCACACAGTGCACACTGAGGGCTGCTTAGTTACTAGGAGGCACCGGCCCTGCCCCTCACTGCCTGGGACCTGCCTGCGACTCCCACCCTGGACTGATCCAAGGGGCGTCTACAGCAAAAGGCCCCAGTTCTAGCCAGACCCCACATGTGGTGTGACTGGCCCCAGTTCCCAGCAACAACGAGACCCTGCAGGACCCGGGGGTGGCCGACTGAGGTACTATGTGTGACTGAGTGGGATGGATTGGAAGCTACAATAGACACTTTTGTGGGACACCCAGCCCAGAAAGAACTGAGTCTCAGTACAGGGCGGGGTCCATCCGGGAAAGCTGCCTGGAGTGGGTATCCCTGGAGCCATGACGCAGCAGTTGGGCTGGTGGGAAAGCCAGGACGCCTTGCCCAGGACAGGGGGCCTGTGCTGCCGGAGAGGGCACCTCTGCACCAGGTCTGGGACCCTGTGGTGTGCTTTGCGCAAGGCAATGCCACTCGGACGTCGAAGCCGGCACCTGAGAAAGGGGGTGATGGCGTCCCCTACACATGGATCAGCGGCCATCAAAGACCCTTCCCCCTGTGCGGAAAGGGAGGATGCTTGGGGCTGAACCATGGGCAATCAAGTCAAGGTCAGACCCCAGGCTCCCAGGCTATCTTCCCAGGCTAGGGTTCTGGAACCCCCAAGAAGAATAGGGTATCTGGGGTGAACCTGGCTGTCCCTAGGGTCCTGTCTGCAACGGAGTCCCAGATGCTGGTGGGTACAGGTCCTAGGTTCCTCTGAACAAGAACCTTACTATGCCTCTGCTTCCCCCCAGGGGGTTGGAGAGGCCCCGTGAGCTGGGGGCTCTGAGCACCTCCTCAGTGGGGCCCCACACAGCCACGCCCCACCTCCACGCCAGCCTCTCTTCTGATAAGCACCTTGTCCTCTGCTCTCTCCCCAGAGCCAGCCTCACAACCTTGCCCAAGTGTCCCCTGCCTGTTTCCAGCCACCCCCAGGCTGGGTCTGATCCCCACGGTGCCTCCCTCTCTGCCTTTCCCCGTGGCCAGAGGCCCCACCTCACCGCCTCCACTCAGGGGACGCTGAGGGGCCATCACCCCTGGATGGTAATTACTCTGCTGATAATCACAGGCTGGATCACCCCCTCTCCAGGCCCCATTTCTGGTGGCCGCAAAGCAGCAGGTGCTCTGGTTCAAGGTCACATAGCCAGGTCATCAGGTAGAGACAGAGCTGGGGCTGGGAGGGGGTGACCCACTCATTTTCCTGGTTTCAGCACGAGAACGCCCTTTTTCCAGGACCATAGGGTGGTTGTCCCCCAGCTGGTAGCTGGTCCCACTGCGAGCCCGGAGCTCTGGAGACTCGGGCCCCCCCACCGGGGTCTTTCACCCCACAAGACGCAGATAGACCAGCCCAAGGGGACACAAGGGAACACAATGGGCACAAAAGTCTCCAGGTCTGGCTGATCAAGGAACAGCCACAAGAGCTCCCCCTTCACTCCCTGCTGCTCCCAGCGGACCCCGCCGATTGGAGCCAGTCCTGCCCAGAGCCTGCTTGTCTCAGTCCCTCCCACCCAGGTCAGTAGCCCTTACCCAGGTCAGCGCACAGAGTAGCCAGAAGCAGAGACAGCAGGAGTGGCCTCATCGTGGGGCATCCACTGGCTGGGACTGGGGAGCTGCCAACACCAGGTGCCTTTATATGGCTGGCGGGGGTCAAACCTAATAATTTAGCTGGAGCAGAGCTTGGGGTGGCAGGGCCGGCCTGACTCCTGCTGCCCGGGCTTCCCTCTGCCCCACCCCCAGGGCTCTGGGGGCTCTCCAGAGGCCACCTGTGTCCTCTCTCTCCTGAACCATTGGCCTCCTGGTCCCCATAGGTACCATGGGGCCCCAGGTCAGGCTGGGGAGAAGGAAGAGGAATGATTGTCTCCAGGTGCCGGCCCACTCTAGGGACCTGGAGGACGCAGCCCTGCCAGGGGTCTTCTGAGTAAGCACAGCCATTTCTCCTGAGCCTCCCCCTTGGGACAGGCAATCAGAGAGACACCAACCCCATTTTGATGGGGGCACTGAGGCACTGTAGGCTGAAAGCTGGCTTCGGAGCAGCCCGTCTCAATTTTCGTGCGCACACGGATCACATGGGACTCTAGTAAAGTGCTGGTCTGGGCTGGGGGCCCAGGCAGGACCTGAGACCATGCATTCCTAGTGAGCCCCTGGGCGTGCTTCTGCGGCTGGTCCGCAGGGTCGACCAAGTGGGGTTGGGCAGAGCCAGATGTGCGGTCCAGCGTCTCAGGTAGCGCCGGACTGTCCGTTGCCCTCCAGACCAGGCTTGGGGGAACCAGGGAAGACAAGGGTGCCTGGGGAGGAGGCAGAGAAGACTCTGCCCACGGGAGGCTGAGCCCAGTTGCTCTTTTGGGGTCTGGCTGGACTCCCAGGGGCTGAGGGTCGGAGCTCACACCTCCTGGTATCTCTCCTCCAGCCCCTCCCAGGGCCACAGGCCCCTCTCTTCTGGCGGCTGGAGTCCCCTCCCCAGTGACCATAGCCACCCTTCTAGATGCCACCCTGACTGTGTCACCATCCGCTGAGAGCCCCGAAGGTGCACACCATCTGCATAACCCCGGCTCCCCGGCCTCCCCTGTGTCCCCCAGGCCCCTGCCCTCCCCACAGCCTCTGGAGTGAACCCACACGCCTCCACGCCCTCGTCCAGGCCTGGCCTGATGACTGAGTACCCTCCCCGTCTTTCCTGCCCCTGCAGAATCATCCTTGTCTGGGACATTCTCAGACCCAGTATTCCTGCCTGTGTCCACCCGGAGCCTGTGTCCAGGCGGGGCTGGGCCGAACTGTGCATGCCCATCCCTGGGTACGAGGGCAGCAGAGACGGTTGGTGGCGGCGGTGGGTGGTGGAGCAGGCGCACAGGCTGGGGGCCATGTGCTTGAATGTGGGGGCCCTGCTGTGTGGCACGGGTCAGACCCCAGGCTGGGACGGGCGCTCTCTGCACAGCCACCGCCTAGCAGATTGCCTCGGAGTCTGGCATCCCAACGCACACTGGACCGCTCGCTTACTCTGATGGGATCTTTGTCAACGATACTTTGTCTTCTTTTTAAAAATTCTTTTAGAACTTTCGTAAGTTAAGCCACATGGGGTGTGAGGCTTCATTTGCCCCAGCACCAGAAAGATGGGGATGGGCACACCCGTATCAGGAGCTTACAGGGCATCTGGTGCAGCAAACACATAGCTCAGGGCACGAAGCCAGAAATTAATTCATATCCAGGGGCTAAGATGGGAGGGATCCTGGTTGCGCACACCCGGTGTCCATGCCATGCCTCCTGCTTCATTCAATTTGTCTCCACCACACCCTCCATCCCTTCCATCAACTCCATTCATAGCACCCACCCCGTGCACACCAGCCGCCCTGTGCAGACCAGCCCCCATGCACACCAGCCACCCATGCACACCAGCCGCCGCGTGCACACCAGCCGCCCGTGCACACCAGCCACCCCGTGCACACCAGCCACCCATGCACACCATCCCTCTATCCATTCCATCCCCTAAATCCACTCTATCCACACCATTCACTTCATCTCTCTGTCCACACCACCCCTCCATCCTGTCCATCTTCTCACTCCATCCAAACCACCTCCTCCACCCCCACCCCCACACCACGCAGTCCATGTTCCCCAGTCACTGCATCCAGACCGTCCCCCACACACCCGCTCCGCGCCCCCGTCCTCACCACCTGCTGCGTCCCCGCCAGCCGCCCATGCCACCCCATCTTCTTCAGCCCGTCTGCCCGCTCTGTCCGCTCTGGCTCCCCGCGCCTCTGCACCCCACGCACCCCGTGCACTCGACCCCACCCACCCTCCCGTGTCACCCCATGTCCTCCAGTCCGTTGACCCAGTCTTCCCGTCTTCATCTCACCACTGATCTTGCTGACCTCCTGCAGCCGTGGCCATGACCAGCAGCTGGGCCTCACTCAGCAGCCCCTGGCCTCCTTGATGGACCCCGCCCGCATGAAGCTGCCCTGGGACAGGGGCCAGACCCTGAGGACCGAGTTCCTTCCCAGACCCCACCTTGTCCTCAGCTCAGGCCTGAGAGAGTTCTTTACTCCGCTTCCAGGATTAGAAGGGGCGTGACAGAGCCCGGACCGTGATGTCGGAGCACAAGGCAGGAGGCTGGCCCTAGATTCGGCTCAGCGCTCACGGGGGAGAGGCCAGGTGCTCAGGGGCCGACCGTGTTCTCCAGCTCTTCTAGCAGGGCCCTACCGGGGTTCCAGGGAAGGGGAGCCCCTCCCTACACGTGCCAGCTGCCACTGCCAGCTTAAGTGACTCTGACTACAGCCCCTCCTCTCGGGGGACTCAGCCCTGCTTCTCACCCCTCCTCTCGGGGGACTCAGCCCTGCTTCTCACCCCTCCTCTCGGGGGACTCAGCCCTGCTTCTCACCCCTCCTCTCGGGGGACTCAGCCCTGCTTCTCACCTTTCTCAGCCCCTCCTCTCGGTGAACTCAGACCTGCTTCTCACCTTTCTCAGCCCCTCCTCTCGGGGGACTCAGACCTGCTTCTCACCTTTCTCCCACTCCCAGCACCCAGGTAACCCTGCCTGGGCCTCGGTGCCTGTCTGAGCGTGCCGCAGAGCAGCTGTGGGTGGGGAGGGGGCCTGGGGCTCTAGGATCACCCCACCCCAGGTAGTAAACAATCGTTGGCTCCAGCAGCTCTCACTCCTACTGTTGGGCTCGGGCCCTTGGTGCAGGGGTGCAGAAATGAGAGGCTGAGTGTGGGCATGGGGCAGACCTGCACTAACAGAGATCCGCCAGGTAACATGATGGGGACCCCACGCACAGCCTAACTTTCAATGTCGGAGGCTGCCACCTGAAGAAGGTACCAGGTGGGCTGCATTTTGAAGTAGGGGCGAGGAGAAGGGGAAGGAAGGGCCAATGCAAAGGAGCCAGCTGAGCCAGGGAGATGGGTTCCCAGAACTCTCTGTGCAAGCAAGCATGGCTGGATCTTACTGAATGGGCACACCATTTCTCAAATCGGGGCCCATATTCTTGGGTTTCTTTGAGTATATTCTCCTCTAGTAAAGTGATCTGAGAAATGCTGAACTTTGTGCATCTTAAAGCACCTTTGGGGCAAAGATTCTGCAGCCTCATGGGGTAGGGTCTCTGGGATTGGTCTATGTGGGGCGTCATCCCTCAAGGAAGCAGTGACTCTTCCCACGGGAAAAGCAGGGAGGACAGGGCCTGTCCTGGGCTGGGGTGGGATGGGTGGCCCAGGTGTTGGCGGAGGAGGTGGACCCACCCCTCATTGAACTAATTGGGCATCTGAAACTTTACAAGCTGGGTCTTCTCCAATTAAGCCCCAGACTCCCACCCCAGGCCACAATTAATGCTTGGCTTCCCTCTCCTGCTGTTGCATTCCATTCCTCAGAGTGACTGAGAGGGAGACGTGGGACCTCCTGTCTCGCAGGTGTGCAGGGCAGGTGAGGGAACTGGGGCAGCAGTGAGGCTCTCAACCACACACCCAGCACAGACCTTGCCAGGCCGGAAGAGCCTGATCTCACCTTCCCGGAAGTGACCTTGACTTCAGTTAGGAAGCCCAAGATTGCCACATGAACCAGAGGCCGAATCCTGTCCCTACCTCCCCCTCCCTCTCTCCTACCCCTCCCTTGGCCTTTTCTTTCTACCCTGTCTCTTTCCCATCTTTCCTCCTGTTCTGGCAAGGAAGGGAGCAAGACCCAGAATTTGAACTGACGCCCTTCCCTGTTGGGCAGGGCCTGGAAAAGGGGTCTCCCATGCCTACATTAACCAAGGAGTGCCCTGATCTTGGTCACACCCTAAGTCCTCATCATGTTCATGCCCTGAGCCCTGAGCCTGGTGAAGGGGTTCAAGACAGCCCCCCACCTACACCTCCAGCAGAAACTACCACTTTGGTACGTGGATTATTTTGAGCTGAAGGCACTTGAGACCCTGCAGTTGCAAGAGAAGCTTTGTCCCTCCCTGGACTACACAGAAGAACCTAAATTGGGGTCTTTCCCAGAAGAGGGTGATTAGCAGAGAGAAATTTTATCTGAGTGACCCATCCGTAGGGCAGGCACACGTCTAACCACCAAACATCCGCTCCCTTCTTTTCGCCTTGTGAAATGCATCCTTTTCTTCTGAAACCCCCGAGCCCCTTCTCTTTAGCTCAGAATGACACATATACCTCATTTTTCCTCTCTTTGGAATTTGTGTGTCTATGTTGACTCCTTGCAGTACGGTTACTAAATTTGATTTTCTCCTGTTAATCTGTTTTATGTTGATTTGATTCTTAATCCAAACAAGCTCAGAGGATCTTGATGGGGACAGAGTTCTTGCTCCCTGACCCTGATCACGTGCTGAGTCCCAGTCCTGCTCACACTCAGCCCTGTGTTCCCAGTCTGAGCCCTAACCCTGGCCATAGAGATTAGAAGCTGTTCTAGTCTTAGGACCCACAGCCAGAGCATGGGGAGAAGCAAAGAAAGGCCAGTTTGCTTGAGGGCAGAGAGGACCAATTGGAGGGATCAGGGTAGTACAAGCCTTTGGTGTTCTGAGCAAAAACTTTGGTGTTCTGGCCCCTGCTCTTGGTCAGCCTCTCCCTGCCCTGCCCCTGGCACTGATGCCCTCCATTTTCTTACAGCAGCTAGAATACCAGCTTCTCTGTATCTATCCTGAGGGATCCCAGCCTCAAGGGTTTGGGGTTCTCTGAGAGTACACACAGAAACACTTGAGCTCTTGTCTGGGCATGTCCCAGCTGGTCCCTTTGAGGGCAGGTCCCTTGGGCCAGAGTGGGAGGGATTCCCTCTATGTGCCTGGGGCGGGGGGATGGTTGGCTGATCCAGTTCTGGTCTGTCTGGACAGCAAGGAGCCAGGATGTAGGGACGCCCCTGTTGCTAAGTATGGGCAGCTGGTATTTTCCAGAAGAGGCAAGATAGCACACTGGATAAACAAGGTTGTCCCTGCTGCCGGCATCCAGTCCCACAGGACACACCTGAGATAGCCCCACCTGCCCCACTGGGCAGGCTAGGATTGACCCCTGGGCGGGACCCCACAGCCAGCTTCCCAGAGGAAAGGCACTGGCAGTGGGCCAGGAAGGGTGGAGAAGAACTCCGTAGCCAGAGCAGGGCCCAAGATGGACGAGGAGGCCGTCCTAGGGACTGTTTGCGTGGGAGCAGCCCCCTCTCTGAGCCGGGTTCCCTAGGCTTCTGTTCTGGCAGCATGGAAATCATGGCACTCCCTGGGCAGAGGCTGGCCATGGAATTTTACCTGCCGTTATCCTGCTTGGCAGTGCCAAGGAATGGGGTCGTGAGCACGCTCTGAAGGTGCACACATGAGCTGTGTCTTTCCACAATGCCCGCTCTAGTCATCATCGAATAAGGCCACGTCATCATAGAGCAGACTCAGGTCTTCAAATTTAGCGACATTTCACCATGTGATTAACACAGCACAGAAAGCAAACACAAGACAAGCCACACGACAAACGAGATAACAAGGGGGCAGGGAGTTCACGAACCGAACCCCAAGTCCGTCTGCGGGCGGCAGCTGAGATGGGCCCGGGTCTTGCCCCCGGTCAGCTCTCGGCACTTGCTGCTTCTGTTCAAGCAGGGACGCATCTCAGTCCTGTTTGGAGACCAGCCGGGCGAGGCTTGGGCAGCAGCTGCCTTTCCGAAGAGGTCAGACAGAGGGGGTCTGTCTGTCGAGAGGGGTCCGGTCCGAAGAGTCTGACGTTTGCTGCAAAACCCTCCTTTTTCATTTATTTATTTTTTTTTAATTTTATTGATTTATTAGAGAGATAGAGAGAGACCACAAGTAGGCAGAGCAGCAGGCAGAGGGAGAGGAGGGAAGCAGGCTCCCCCGCTGAGCAGGGAGCCCGATGTGGGGCTCGATCCCAGGACCCGGCGATCAATGACCTGAGCTGAAGGCAGCCGCTTAACCGACTGAGCCACCCAGGGGCCCCTTATTTACTGTTTTTATTTTTTATTTAAATTCAATTAATTCACATATGGCCATGAGTTTCGGAGGCAGAGGTCAGGGATTCCTCAGTCATATACAACAGCTCACACATCCCGCGCCCTCCTTCATGCCCATCACACTGGTGCCCCGTCCCCCACCCCCTCCCCTCCAGCAACCCTCAGTTTGTTTCCTATGGTTAAGAGTCTCTGATGGTTTCTCTCCCTTTCTGGTTTCATCTTGCTTTATTTTTCCTTCCCTTCCCCTATGATGCTCTGTTTTGTTTCTTAAATTCCACATATGAATGAGATCATATGATAATTGTCTTTCGCTGACTGATTTCACTCAGCATAACACCCTCCAGCTCCATCCACGTCATTGCAAATGGCAAGATTTCATTTGTTGATGGCTGAGTAATATTCAATGGACATCTGGGCTCTTTCCATAGTTTGGCTGTTGTGGACATTGCAGTGCTAGGTCCCCTTTGGATCATTATGTTTCTATCTTTTGAAGTAAAATACCCAGTAATGTAATTGCTGGGTTGTGGGATAGCTCTATTTTTAATGTCTTGAGGACCCTCCATACTGTTTTCCAGAATGACTGCACCGACTTGCATTGTCACCAGCAGTGTAAGACAGTTCTTTTTTCTCCGCAACCTTCCCAACATCTGTTGTTTCCTACTTGTTAATTTTGGCCATTCTGTCTGGTAAGAGGTGGTATCTCATTGTGGTTTTGTATTTCCCTGTATTTCCCATTTGTATTTCTCTGATGCCAAATGACGTTGAACAATTTTTCATGCGTTTGTTGCAGAAATGTCTGCTCATGTCTTTTGCCCATTTCTTGATTGGATTATTTGTTCTTTGGGTGTTGAGTTTGATAAGTTCTTTATAGATTTTGGATACTAGCCCTTGATCTGATATGTCGTTTGCAAATATCTTCTCCCATTCTGTTGGTTGTCTTTTGGTTTTGTTGACTGTTTCCTTTGCTGTGAAAAAGCTTTTGATCTTGACGAAGTCCCAATATTCATTCTTGTCCTTGCTTCCCTTGTCTTTGATGACGTTTCTAGGAAGAAGTTGCTGTGGCTGAGGTTGAAGAAGTTGCTCCCTGTGTTCTCCTCAAGGATTTAGATGGACTCCTGTTTCACATTGAGGTCTTTCATCCATTTTGAGTCTATTTTTGTGTGTGGTATAAGGAAATTGTCCAGTTTCATTCTTCTGCATGTGGCTGTCCAATGTTCCTAACACCATTTGTTGAAGACACTGTCTTTTTTCCATTGGACATTCTTTCCTGCTTTGTTGAAGATTAGTTGACCATAGAGTTGAGGGTCTATTTCTGGGCTCTCTATTCTGTTCCATTGATCTATGTGTCTGTTTTTGTGCCAGGACCATACTGTCTTGATGCTGACAGCGTTGTAATAGAGCTTGAAGTCTGGAATTGTGATGCCAAGCTTTGCTTTTCTTTTTCAACATTCTTCTGGCTATTTGGGGTCTTTTCTGGTTCCATACAAATTTTAGGATTATTTGTTCTATTTCTTTGAAAAAAGTTGATGGTATTTTAATAGGGATTGCATTAAATGTGTAGATTGCTCTAGATAGTATAGACCTTTTCACAATATTTGTTCTTCCAATCCATGAGCATGGAACATTTTTCCATTTCTTTTTGTCTTCCTCAATTTTTTTCCTGAGTATTCTCTAGTTTTCTGAGTATAGATTCTTTGCCTCTTTGGTTAGATTATTTCCTATGTATCTTACAGTTTGCGGTGCAATTGTAAATGGGATTGACTCCTTAATCTCTCTTTCTTCTGTCTTGTTGTTGGTGTATAGAAATGCAACTGATTTCTGTGCATTGATTTGATATCTTGACACTTTACTGAATTCCTATAGGAGTTCTAGCAGTTTTGGGGTGGAGTCTTTGGTTTTCCACATAAAATATCATATCATCTGCAACGAGTGAGAGTTTGACTTCTTTGCTGATTCAGATGCCTTTTATTTTTTTTGTTGTCTGATAGCTGAGGCTAGTCTATTACTATGCTGAATAGCAATGGTGATGGTGGAGATCCCTGCCATCATCCCGACCTTAGGGGAAAAGCTCTCTGTTGTTCCCCAATGAGAATGGTATTCACTGAGGGTTTTATAGCATTCACAGGTGGCTTTTATAGTATTGAGGTATGTACCCTCTATCCCTTCACTGTGGAGAGTTTTAATCAAGAAAGGATGCTGTGCTTTGTCAAACGCTTTTTCTGCATCTACTGAGAGGATCATATGGTTCTTCTTCTGTCTTTTACTAATGTATTGTATCACATGGATTAATTTGCGGATTTGAACCAACCTTGCAGCCCAGTAAGTCCCACTTGGTCGTGGTGAGTAATCCTTTCAGGTACTGTTGAATTTTAGTGGCTAGTATCTTGGTGAGAATTTTGGCATCCATGCTCATCAGGGATATTTGTCGTTTTTGTAATTCTCGTTTTTGATAGGGTCTTTGTCAGGTTCTGGGATCAAGGTAATGCTGGCCTCATGGAAAGAGTTTGGAAGTTTTTCTTCCATTCGATTTTTGGAAACAACTTCAGAAGAATAGACCTTAATTCTTCTTTAAGTGTTTGGTAGAATTCCCCTGGGAAGCCATCTAGCCCTGGGCTCTTGTTTTTTGGGAGATTTTTGATGACTGCTTCAATCTCCTTACTGGTCATGAGTCTGTTTAGGTTTTCTATTTCTTCCTGGTCCAGTTTTGGTAGTTTCTATGTGTGTAGGAATGCATCCATTTCTTCCAGATTGTCTAATTTGTTGGCATATAGTTGCTCATAATATGTTCTTATAATTGTTTGTATTTCTTTGGTGGTGGTTGTGATCTCTCCTCTTTCATTCATGATTTTATTAATTTGGGTCCTTTCTCTTT
>PISX010021365.1:0-33819 GCA_004024625.1 Mellivora capensis
GTGAGTTTTTCCGCCTTGTCATTTTTTCCAGATAAGATTATATGAAGGAGCAAATAAAATACTAAAAGGGTGGCAAAGACCCTAGGAAAATGCCCTTTAAAGAAAAAATTGAATTAACTGCAAAACTAAAGAATCATGGGGAGAAAGCCATGAATTCCGCGCTTTGCTTTCTCCTCCTCTGGAGTTCCGCTGCTCTCCTCTTAAGTGAACTTGGTCTTGGCTGGATTTCTTTTGATCTTCTGGGGGAGGGGCCTGTTGTAGTGATTCTCAAGTGTCTTTGCCCAAGGCAGGGCTGCACCGCCCTTACCAGGGCCCGGGCTAAGTAATCCGCTCGGTTTCGCTTTCGGGAGCTTTTGTTCCCTGAGCGCTTTCCATAGACTCCGGAGAACGGGAATGAAAATGGCGGCCTCCCAGTCTCCGGCCAGGAAGAGCTGAGATTCGGGGCTCCACTCCTCAGAGAAAAGCCCCGGCTACTCCCATCTCCCTCGCCTCTGGCCTCGCTCCGAGCTCACCCAGCCTGTGACCGGATTAAGGTAACCCTGAGCTGAGAGCTCACTCCTCGGCTCTGTCTCTGTAGCCGGCTTCCCGCTCCGATACCTGCTAGCTCTGCGACACTCAGACACCCCTGATCCTTCTGTGACTCTGTGGGACCTGGGGCCACGCTGACCCCGTGTGGGCTTCACCCCGGTTTAGCCTCTGGAGCGATGTCCCTCCGTGGAGCAGACTTTTAAAAGTCCCGATTTAGTGCTCCGTTGCTCCGCCGCTTGCCGGGAGCCGGCCCCTCCCCTGCGGTCTATCCTCCCGTCGCTTTTGATTCACTTCTCCGCCAGTCCTACCTTCCAGAAAGTGGCTGATTTTCTGTTTCCAGAATTACTGTTCTTCGTCTCTCTGATCTCCCATTGGATTTGTAGGTGTTCGCAATGGTTTGATAAGCTATCTAGCTGATCTCCTGCTACCTCATGTTGTCTCAGCAGCTACTTCTCCGCCATCTTGACCGCAATCCCTAGAATGTTTCTTAATTGGGATTTGTCTAATGTTTTTCTCATGGTTAGACTGGGATTATAGGTTTTGGAGAGGAAGACCACAGAGGTGAAGTGTTCTTATCATATCATGCCAAGGGTACATGCTATCATCATGTCTAGTCACTGATGATGTTAATCTTGATCACTGGTCAAGGTGGTTTTTGCCTGGTTTTTCTACTGTAAAGTTACTTTCTCGCTTTTCACTCCCCCTTCCTATACTGTACTCTTTGGAAGCACGTCACTACTAGTAGAGCTTACATTCGATTCATAGTATAGCTCAGAATTATGGAGCTGAGTTCCTTCTCTTGGAGGGAAAGTGTCTATATAAATTAGTTGAAATTGTTCTGTAAGGAAGATGGTCTGTTTCCCCCTATTTGTTTATCATGGCTTGATTTTGGTTTCTTTCATTTTTCTCTTTCCCTTCTCAAATACAATCTGATAGAGAAGGCATGCATGCAAAAACCTATTGTCTTTCATTGTATTTCAAATATTATTTGGAAGACATATCATTTCTGAGAATTGGAAAAATGTGAAAAAAGTATGAATTAAAATTGATGTCATGTAATATCATGTGAAGCATAATATGGTTGTCTGGAGGGCAGTTTCACAAATTCCTTCAGGAACACTTTTTACTAACTGTATAGTGAAGAAATTCTTTCTTAACTTTTGGATGCAGTAATTTAAGGTGATTTTGTCCTGTTTCACAAGAGTGAAACATCATTCCAAATTAAATTACTTTGAAATTCCTTATTTGTATAATAGAACATTTAGATTTTTGGTGTTATCCTTATTTTGTAATTCTATAGATTGTGTTTTGCACAAGATTGGATTATGTTTTATTTATAAGATTATAATGATATCGAAGGTCTTGTCTTTTCAATATACATTATGCACAGTTCTCTGTTAGTTATTCCATTTTTCTTAATACCTTTCTACTTTCTTTTGTTTGGCTCATTTTCTTGTACATTGATTTGATTTGTTGAGATTCATAGAATCATAAAATGTTAGAGTTGAACATCTTTAGAAATGATCTAATTCATTCCTTATTTAATAAGACACATAAGAGACTTGGCACAGGTTATCCGCTACCAAGAACAAAGTGAGATTGGAATGTAGGACTTTTGATTGTGAGTCCAGGGTTCTCCCACTGTACAACAATGCTTCATTTTTATTTGACTCAGAAATTTCACTGTGAATCAGTATCACATTGTTTTGAAATAGAGATTTTCTATGTGTGAAAACTTTGCTTTAGTTCTTCATTTCTCTTTGACTTTGGTCTAAAAATTTCCAATAGATCCAGGGAAATTTTCCTCTTGTAACTTGTTTCTAGCATTTTTGTCATTATGGAGGAAACATAGGCTCAGTTGTGAATTGAACTCACATATATAAGTGTTTCTTAAATAGCCAGGAGAATCCTGATCCATCTTCTGTCTATTGGATCATCAGTACTTTGTTTTTTAAATTTCTTGGATCAAGTCTAAAAAATACTGTATTATTAATGCACCTTAAAATTGAAGGAGAGGCAATCTGAAAGTGTTTGAAAAAGTCTTGAGAGAATCCTCTCATGTTTAACACAGTGATTCTGTCTGATAAAGAAATAGAAACATTTTTCTCTCTGTAGATTTCATATATTATTGCATATGCAATGTATATTTTATTTATATTGTTCACATAGAGAGGAAATTCTTATTCTGTATGTATGTCATTTCAGAGAAATAGAAAAATAGCAAATGAAAACAACAGTGTCTATTGTTTTAGAGCATACACATGGCTGTGATGGTTTTTACATATATTGCCAAGACACAGTATCATTGTTTTAGAATGGATCACTTTTGGACTTAGGAAATAGGACTTAAAATATTCAGATTCCAAATGAACAAAAAGGAACAAAACATCACATAATTTGGTTTATAAGCTTGTTTTGACAGTATTGGTATATTCATCACAATAAGGCTTTGGAAACTTGCAGATTTTTTTCCATCCCTCCCTTTTGCACACTTTTGCTGACAACAAATGTTCTGCATGATTAATGAAGTTTCACTCTGTAAGTAGTTGCCTTATTTTCTTTTCTTTTCCAAATAGGTGGATCACTTATTTGGCAAAATTGGAATCTAGGAAAGTGAAGCTTATTTTCCATGCTGGAATTACCTTGCATGATCTAAATCTTGCAATCTAGTTGCAAGTCCTTGTTGATCTAAATCTGACTAACATTTTACTATGAGTTTGCAACAACAGTCCTCGCAAGGACAAAAGCAGAAGATAAGCCTTGGAAAGTTTCCCACAAACTGAGTACCTTATTCTTTCAGAAACAACGTGGCAAAGTTGGCTGTTCAACTCTCAGCATTGATTCTCTAATGTATTTTCTAATTCTCTTAATTTTCTCTCATGTATTCTCTAAATTCTCTCATTTATTCTCTAATGTATACTCAAGGATTTTTGTGTGTCTAGTGAGTAGAATTTCTTTTATAATCCCTGTTTCTCTATGCCTCCACAAAGAACATAATGGAGCCATCATCATCATTATCATCCTAACAATGTCTTTGTATGACTATTCCAGAATAGTGGGACTTTCACTTGTTTTTCACATGTGTTTGTGAGTTTAGCACTTGCCACACAGTCGTTCTTTTCTCTCCAGCTTGTAATTGGCTGCATGGCCTCAGCATCCAGGGTGATGAGCAGTGGAAGCAGCTGGCTTAGTGTCCAGACTGCAGTGCTCCTATATCACTGGCTGCCTCCCATATGATCTGGTAACGTGGCCCTCCTAGTTCTCTACCAGGTAAGTATCAAAGTAATATTCTGACAGCTGCATGTTGAAGTGTGGCCAGTGCTCTCCACTGGTCTTGTGCCAAGTTGTGTTCATGGTTCCTTTTAGATATTTTGCTGAGATACATATGTAAAAGTGGTAAAAAATTTGCCACTTTGGTACAGTCTTTGGCTACCCCCAGGCTTTAGCTGAGTCTGAGAGCAAACTTAACAGCATATTACTGTGATTATTTCAAAATCACTCTTCATCTGCGGATCAGACTTGTATACCTGACTATCCCTTTCTTCATGGTGAGTTCCATTAAACTCGTTAAAAAAAGGTTCAATTAAATTGAACCCTTGTTTTTTCCTGGACATGTCTGAATTTCCAGTG
Source organism: Mellivora capensis (assembly GCA_004024625.1). Classification (NCBI taxonomy): domain Eukaryota; kingdom Metazoa; phylum Chordata; class Mammalia; order Carnivora; family Mustelidae; genus Mellivora; species Mellivora capensis. The sequence continues at coordinate 4,159 of PISX010021365.1, forward strand.
TATGCATGAGGACCACTGAAGACCTTTGCAGCCTTAAGCAGTCTTATCTTTTGAGGCATCAGTGATCTCATGGCAAATATATTATAGGTACCCACAATCTAACATTAAATAAAATTTTTGATTTAGAAAAATTTGGATTTTTTTGGTAAATGTGTTTTGAAATTATGTTCTTATGAATAACTCATTTATGTATGGTTGTGATTTATTTGCCATCATTAGGTACCTTTTGTAATTCTTTTATAGTAGGGTCATTTAATGTATAAACTTTAAAAATATAATTAATTATTTATAATACTACAATTTAAAGTTAATTGAGCTACCATAATACATTTGTGGACAATTAATAATTTTTATTTTATAATTTCCTTTTTATATTTTGATATCAGTAATAGCTTTTCATAGAGTCTTGAAAAGATTCTAAGTCCTCAAAACTCTATTCTACAGTGCCTAGTAGAAGAACAACACCCTGCAGTTCCCAGCTGCTTTGGATTCTTTAAGTTGAAGTGTTAGATGGAGAGACATCCTTTTCTTCCTTCTTCCCTCCTTCCCTTTCCTCCTCCTTCCCTCCTTCTCTCCTTTCCTCTCTCCCTCTCTCCCTTCCTTCCTAAATACTAACTGAGCCCCAGCTGTGTGCTTGCAGCATTATAACATGGATCATTTTGCATTATGTATGTGATTTCTTCACCTGTTTGGATATTGTATATAAAAGTAAAAGTGCTAAAGAGTAAAAAATGGCCTTTATATAGCAGCACTATATCAGTAAATTGTAAAACAAAGTAAGGAAAAGTAGAGATTTCCTATACGTTTCTTGCTCCGCTGTAAGGCAGAGCATAGCAAGGCTGAGACTTGGGATTGTGTGGGGGGTCAGAACAGTGGAAGCAGCAATGAAACATCAAATTCTGTTTGAAAAGCAAGGGCAGAGTTGAAAAGCAAAGCTGAGGGAGGCCAATTATTGGCTGTCAGGAAGTGTGAAACCAAGAGCTCAATGAACTGGATTACCAGAAGCAGAATTTAGGGTAAAAGCCAGAACCTGCTCAATGTCTTTTTGCTAGATGTATTTCCTCTTTTATGAATTGTCTATTTTTGACCTTTGCTCATTTATCTTTTGAGATTTTAGTGTTTTTCTTATCTGCTTGTTTGATCTCTTCATATAGCCAAAATACTAAACTAGATCTGTCATATTTACTGCAAAAACTTGTTCTCAGAATTGCTTTTTACATTGGATTTTTAATGTCATACCATGCTATTTCTTTTAATTTATTTTTATAGCTTTTAAGCCTAGAAAGTCCAACCCCTCTATCTTGGTAATAAATCGTCATTTTTTTTCCCCCAAGTTTTAGGATTCAGTCTTTAACTCATATGGAATTCCTTTAGTATATAATGTAAATCAAGCACTCATAGTATTTTTTCTCTAAATGTATACTTTGTGATTACAATACCATTTATTAACTAATCACTTTCTTGGGGCACCTGGGTGGCTCAGTCTTTAAGCATCTGTTTTTGGCTCCTGTTGTGATCTCAGGGTCTTGGGATCCAGCCCCATGCTGGGCTCCCTCCTTAGCTGGGAGCCTGCTTCTCCTTCTTTCTCTACCACTTCCTTTGTTTGTGATCTCTCTCTCTCTTTCTGTCAAATAAATAAATAAAAGCTTTAAAAAATATCAGTTTTCTTATTCATTCTTCAATGACTAGGTATGTCTTCTTAATTAAGAATTCAATTCTATTATAGGCTAGCTATCCTGTTTTATTAACCCATTTTTACATCCTTACTGCTTTCTTTTATAATTATAGTTTTAGGATGCTTAATGTCTTGTATAATTGTTATTACAAATGTATAATTTGTCATTAAAAAACCATTTATTAAATTATAATTTTTCTCATTCATTCTTTAATGAATAGGAATGTCTTTTTAATTATTAATTAAATTCTATTTTCGGCTAGCTATCCTGTTTTATTAACCCACTTTTATATTCATACTGCATTCTTGTATTATTATAGTTTTAGGATGCTTAATGTCTTTTTTTTTAAAAGAATGATCTTACCTGTTTAATTTTAGATGAATTATTTTGTCAAGTTTTGAACAAGTTCATGTTGAGATTTTGATTGAAATTATGTGAGTCTATAAGTGACAAAATTTCTCATCTTTGTCTTCATGCCCAGGGACTCTTTTTTTTTTTTTTTTCCATAAAAGGACATTGATTTACATATTCTAAAATTTCACTTTTTATTATTAAAGATTATCCCCCCCGATCATTTGATAGTGAGATAAGACCATATGTACTGATATTGGTATATGGGGATGACACTCTTTGCCACAAATTACAAGTTTGTGGGTATTTTTTAAAGCACGGGTGACAAGAGGCCCTGAGCTGTAATAAATCCTTACTCAGGTGTTTTGGTAGCTGAAACCTTAGCTCTTTTGTCGCTGTAACTATACAGAGTTGCACTTTCTGCATACTTAAGTGGCTCATTTTAATACCACTTTATTTGAACTTCTTTTACTCTGTGTAATTAATAATTATCATTTATTCATGGAGCTAATATTGTTTGTGCCAGGCTTTGTTCTAGACTCTGGGGATAGAAGAAGTGAATGAAACAGGAAGAGTATCTGCTCTTCTGGAGATTTTATTCTAGTCAAGGAGACAGATAATGAACGAATAAATACTTACATACCAGGCATTGATAGTGTGCTATGAGGATGAATAAGGCCAGGTAAGAAGAGGAGTGATAACTGAGGACTGTTAATTGAGACAGGGTGGTCAGGGAGGACCTTTTTGATAAGGTGACATTTGAGCACAGACATTTTGGGAGGGGATGGGCCATGCAGGTATGGGAGTAGTGGTGAAGAATGTTTTAGACAGAGGGGATGGGCAGTGCCAAGGTGGAGGCTGTTCTTTGAAGGAGGAAGAAGCAAGGGGAAGAGTGGTAAGTACTGGAGAAATATAATTAAAATCAAAAGTCTCCCAACCTAGGGATCTTCTCCACAAAGATAGTAGAGAAAGGAAAGTTTTATTATTGAATATGTATTAAACCAGAATGTGATATGTATTCATCATAGGCAATTTACTAAGAGGTTACAAAGACAGAAAGAAATCTCACTATTTTTATATATCCAAGCACATGCAACCTACTGCCTACATTTTTCCAGTTTTGAAATTTATTATTAATTTTCATTAAGGTATAATTGACATACAACATTATATTAGTTTCAGTTGTATAACATAATGATTTGATATTTGTGTATATTGTAAAATGATCACCGCAAAAATTCTAGTTAACATCCATCATCATACATAGTTCCAGAATTTTTTTTCTTGTGATGAGAACTTTTAAGATCTACTCTCTTAGAACAAGTTGAGGGTTACCAGAGGCGAGGTGAGTGGGGTGATGATGGGTGAAATGGGTGAAGGGTTTAAGAGGACACTACGATGAGTACTGAGTAATGATTCACTATATTGCACACCTGAAACTAATATAACATTATATGTTAACTATATTGGAATAAAAATATAAATAAATAAAAATTTTTTAAAAAAAGATATGTTCTCTTAGCAACTTTCAATACACAATACAATACTCTTGTCACTCTGCTGTACATTATATCCCATGACTTGTTTATTTTATAACTGAAAGTTTATACCTTTTGACTCCCTTCATCCATTCTTTCCACCCCCACTTTCATCTTCTGGCAGCCACCAGAAGTGGTATATTTATGAGTTTTTCTATATTTTTTCTGTATTTATGAGCTTGTCTTTTGTCTTTTGTTTATTTTTAACTTCACACGTCAATGAGATCATGTGGTATTTGTCTTGTCTGACTTATTTCACTTAGGGGTGATGCCCTCAGTGTCCACCCATGTTGTCACAAAGGGCAAAATTTCATTCAGAGGAAAAACAGATTCCTCATACCTTGATGACAGGAGGTAGTTTTGCAACTTTGAGAGAGGCACACAATTAAGTAAAGCTCTGACCTTCCTGCAGGAACTGGGAGATAGGTGTGCTATCTCATCTTCCTTGATGTTTACATTTCAAAGAGATGGCTCTCAGGTCTTTCAGAAAGACATTCCTAGGCCATAAAACTCAAAGGAGACTTATCTGATTTTCAAAAGGAATTATATGCATTTCAAAGAGAGTAGAAAGTCCTGCAATTATAAGTTTTCTAAAGTAAATGCTCTATGTAAAAGACAAGGGGGATCTTTTCCTTTATTTTCAACAGGGGAGAATTAAACTGCTCATTTAAAATTTTTATTTGTCCTTAAATAGACAATGAGTCAGAGAGGGAATCCAGTGATATGAAAATGGCCAGAACTTTAGATTTTTCTTCGATTGAGATGGGGGCCCTGGGAAGTTTTGAGCAGAGGAATGACATATTCCTTCAAGATTTTAGAAGGCAACCCTGTCTGCTTCGTGGAGAGTTGGTGAGGGTACTATAGGAGAACTTGGGAGGAAGTCTCCATTCTTGAGAGTGTGGCAGGGGGAGTTTTGGAAGGCAGGAAGAGGGCAAGAGAGCACTTTTTCTATTTGTGACACAAATATTTTAGGGGCACAGTGGAAGGGTTGAGAGGTTAGGAGGGTAGAGGCTTCTGTCAGATGAGTGCGTGTACAGAGTTCACAAGTGACTGATGCCATTTAAAATCCAGATTTTGGGGCGCCTGGGTGGCTCAGTGGGTTAAAGCCTCTGCCTTCGGCTCAGGTCATGATCTCAGGGTCCTGGGATCGAGCCCTGCATCGGGCTCTCTGCTCAGCAGGGAGCCTGCTTCCCTCTCTCTCTCTCTGCCTGCCTCTCTGCCTGCTTGTGATCTCTGTCTGTCAAATAAATTTTAAAAAATTTAAAAAAATAAAAAAATAAAATCCAGATTTCTTGGGTGCCTAGTTGTCTCAGTTGGTTAAGTGTCTGCCTTTGGCTCAGTGGTGGTCCTGGGGTTTGGGGTGGAACTCCACATCCAGCTTCCTGCTCAACAGGGCACCTGCTTCTTCCTCTCCTCCCTGCCAGTGTTCTCTCTTGCTATCTCTGTCTCTTTCAATAAATAAGTAAAATCTTAAAAAAAAAAAAAAGATCTAGATGTCTTTCTGCACACTTGTGTTCTCTTCCATTCTGTTCTATAAGGTGCTTGAGGGCAGAGACTATACTACCGTATCTAATGTTTATTAAATGAAAGAGTAACATCCAAACTGTGTTTCGTTATCATCTGAGGGAATAAATCAGTGTGTCAACTGGTTTCTCCCTTTTTCCTTTTCTGTATCAGGTATTTATTGAGTATCTGCCATGTACCAGATACTGGGATAAAATGAAGGAGAAGCTTTCTCTGCCTTCAGGAAGCTTACTATCTACGTTAGGAGATGGTTGAGTGTATGGACAATTTCAGTGAAAGGTGATACATTCTATGACAGCTATAGGCGCTAAATTGTTCAGATAAAATGTATATGTAATTATGTACTTGTGTATCACATATAAAGGTTCTACTGGTGATACTATTTTCCAAAGAATGTCTACTGATACTTGGGCTACGTTTGGCTTTGCCTCAATATACTGGTATTGCTTTAAGAACTAAAACCTTCTTCTTCCCTCTTTCTCGTCTTTTTCTTTTTTTCCTGTATGGGGCTTAGTGTCTGACTCTATTAGACAAAAATCTTGTAAGTTGGACTTAATTTTAGATGCCTAGTGATGTTGTGAAAGAATTTCACTGTGAGGATCTGAGCTAAGGCAGGCAAAATCTGTACTTCATTCAGCAGTGTTAGAGAGCCTATAGCATGACAGCTACTGTTCCAGGAGACTCAGCAGTGAATAAAACTAAAAAATTCCTGCCATCAAGAAACGTATGCTCCAGTGATAGTTTTGGGAGCCTGGCCTCACCTATGGTGACACACAGTTTTTCTCCTTTAAGGTGGGGCAGTAGCAGTAGTAGTTATAAACACCCTGCCATAACCAAATTGCCAAGTGGCTAATAAGCAGAAACGACACCTTTACCTTAAACCAACAGTGCTTCCCTGTTTTCCTTTTTTATTCACTTACTGGGCCTCAAGCTTATTGTTTACTGCCCTTTGGAAATCAGTCCTTCAATAAGATGTGAAAGAGAATGAATGGCTGTATGCCCAGTTTGTCTCTGTTGCAGAGCAGAATGAATGTACGTTTTATTTCAGAGCTGTTGCCAGAAAGGAGCAGTAATTACATTTGAAATTACAATAGGGATTGGGTTTAAAACTTAACAGAAGAAGAAACCCTCATGCCTGAGCAATAATTAGAAACCAAAGTTAAGTATGGTGAATAAGGGAGAGAAGTCCTTCAAAAAGCTAGGTATGTTTGCATATGTAACAAAGAGAAATGCTTTATTGGCAGTTTGTGGAAAATGGAGCCGATTCCTATAGCAATACATCAGAACAATAGTCATAATGTCACGCCGCTCTGGAAGTAATCTGTATACCCATCTACTCCTCTGTTACTGTTAAGATTGCTTTCTGATTTGACAGGTACTCAGGAGATTGAAGATGCAGGGATTCGAGTTTAGATAGAAAACAGTAATAATTTTAAATCTGGGAGGCAGCTGTGAGGCTCTGTCATATATTAACTGTATGGATTTGGTAAGTCATGATCTTACTCTACCTCAGGTTCCTTATCAGGTTTCCTAACAAAGGGGTGAACCAGATGCTTTATAGAATCCCTTGTAAATTTTAGCTTTAAAATTTCCATGGCTTCATTTGGATTTTTGGTGTGATTGTAGTTGAGCTGTTGGGGCTATGTATATTAGGAGCTATTTCTTTATTAGGATGGACTTACACACACACACACACACACACACACACACACACACAGACAAACACACATAGACATATAGCACCCCTTAAGTTTTTTGGTCAATGCATTTAATTCAGCAAATAATATGGAATGTTTTCCAGACTTAAAATAGATTTAATTTGGACATGGTTAAAATGTGTGTCTTATCAAGGCTTCCAGTTTTACTAAAGGAAAAATAACCCTGCTGTTTATTAAGCATCATTTATGGCATTCTTAATATGTGTTAGAAACTGTGATGGGTATTAATGGACCATATCTTATATATTACAGCTTTGCAAGGTAGATACTGTTATTGCCAGGTTACAAATGAGGGAATTGAGATGGAGTTAAGGTAACTTACCCAAAGCTTACTTAGCTTTTAAGTAATAAATTATTAGGATTCAAATTTAGGTCTGACTTATTCCAAAGTTGTGGCTCTTTTATTCTTTTAGGTCCTAGGAACATATTAAAAAACATTCGAATGCCTATCTTGAAGGAATTTCATATTAATAGGGGAGACAAGAAAGGCTAATATATGGTTCAATAGGAAAATGTCACTGAAATATCAAAATTCTAAAAGTGTGTTGAGGAGATTGTTCTCAGGCTAAACAAAAACCTCAGAGGCAAGAGTGTGTTGGAGAGGGAGGTACAAGAAATCCAGGTCATTCTGACTGCCTAATTCTTAGTAGATGTAGAAGTCTAAACTTGGGGAAATAATTTTGGGGGGAACTCCATTTTTCAGAGAGGTGGTATGGCTAGGGGTGATTCAGATCTGTCCACTTCAAGCTATTGGGGGAAATGATGTCTAAAGTGTGTCATGATGACACAAAGAAAAACTTCCAATGTTCATTCATTTGTTCATTCATCCATTCAATATCTTCTCATTACATATCCAATGTGTTACATATTTCAATATATATATATTCATTCAATACATTGACTGCTTATTATAAGTGTTTAATGTGTTTGATACAGACAGTACAATAAAATATAAGATTTAATTCCTGTCCTCATCTTAGTTTAATGGGGAAGGCAGAAAAAGAAACAATTATTATACAATATGATAATTGCAACAACAGCAGATAACTATGACAAGAACATAAATTTTGATCCTGTTTACTGAATAGATCCAAGGAACCCAACATTATATTTAGCTGTTACATACATTACTTTATTTCATCTTGGCAATAGCTCTGCAAGGCAAGTATTGGTATCCTCACTTTACATATTTAGAAGCTGACACTTGGAGAAGATAAGTGACCTGACACTTGGAGAAGATGAATGAGTGACATGCTCAAGGTCATAGGGATACTATAGGTAAACAGGGTGCCCTGGGAACATATAAGTGGGGCAACTAACTAGCGAGAAGATCTCCTGGAATTATGGATATCTTCCTTGGGACCTAAAGAACAAGGACTAGTAAACATTGTTCTAGAGAAGAAAAAAAATAGAGGTGGGGTGATGAAGATAGTGGAGGAGGAGATGGAATTGGAGCTGTGTTGACTTGGAGGCAGAGGAAGACTTGACTCATTTAAGAACCTAACATGCATGTGACACAGTGTGGCTGGAGGATGAGGGACACACAGATCAGCAAGAGATGAGCCTGGAGAGATAAGTGGGTAACTACACATGAAGGACCTGCTAAGCCATGTGAAGTAGGTGGAGTTGTGAGGGGTCTCAAATTACCCAAAACCCTGGAATCCTTCTTGATATGGATTTGAGGATGATTCTTGATCACCACCAGTTCCCCATGGGTAGCTCCATTGGACTGCTATCTGTCTTTTAGGTTGTTTTATTTCTTGTGGGATTTTGCCCTTTTGGGTATTTTGTTGTTGTTGTTATTGTTGCTCTTACAGAACTCCACATAACATGACAATTGATAGGAACTAAAATGCCTTTGCCTTGCCTCCCACCAAGCGGATTCCAGTTTGCCAGCTTTAGCCTGTGCCATCTTGGTCTTGATCTCTGTCCCGGAAACATCTGCATTTCAGCAACTTTGAGTAGAGAATGTAATTCTAGATCTTTCATAATTACCCAGACCTTAGGTGACCCAGAAAGCCTGGAGACTTCCCATCCATCAGAGACAACGACATGCTCAGAAAGGCTATCAGTCAAGGCTCCTGGTGATGCCATAGAATGTCTGCTCATTCACCATGGTTCTGTTTAGACTGATTTTCTAGGAAATCTTCTAGCCAGCCAAACCCATCATGTCTCAGGTTGATGGTTTCCTGTCTCATATTTAGACTTATCATCCATTTTGGATTTATTTTTGTATGTGGTTTAAGAACGTGGTCTGGTTTCATTTTTTCTGCGTGTTGCTGTCCAATTTTCCCACCACCATTTGTTGAAGAGACTGTCTTTTTTCCATTGGATATTCTTTTCTGCTTTGTTGAAGATTAGTTGACCATAGAGTTGTGGCTCCATTTCTGGGTTCTCTATTCTGTTCCATTGATCTACATGTCTGTTTCTGCACCAGCACCATAATGTCTTGATGATTACAGCTTTGTTATAGAGCTTGAAGTCTGGAATTGTGATGACTCCAACTTTAGTTTTCTTTTTCAACATTACTTCGGCTATTTGGCATCTTTTCTGGTTCCATACAAATTTCATTTTACTTTTTAGATTTTATTTAGATTCAAGTTAATTAACATGTAGTGTATTATTAGTCTCAGGAGTAGAATTTAGTGATTCATCACTTATATATGACACCCAGTGCTCAGTACAACAAGTACCTCCGTAATGCCCATCACCCATTTATCCCAGCCTCCCCAGCAATCTCCCCTCCAGCAACCCTCAGTCTTAACCCTCATAGTTGAGTCTCTTACAGTTTTCCTCCCTCTCTGTTTTTCTCTTGTTTTATTTTTCCTTCCCTTCCCTTTCCCCTGTTTCTTAAATTCTACATATGAATGAAATCATGTGCTTCGTCTTTGTCTGACCGACTTATTTCACTTAGCATAATATACTCTTTCCATTCATAATCATTGCAAATGGCAAGATTTCATTCTTTTTGATGGCTGAGTAATAGTCCATTGTGTATATATATACCACATCTTCTTTATCCATTCATCAGTCAATAGACATTTGGGCTCTTTCCATACAAATCTCAGAATTGTTCTAGCTCTGTGAAAAATGCTGGTGTTATTTTGATAGGAATTGCATTGCATATATAGATCACTTTCAGTAGGAAAGTAATTTTAATTAATTAATTTTTTAGTTTCTTTTTTTTATTGTGTTGTTAGTCACCATAAAAGACATCATTAGTTTTTGATGCAGTATTCCAAGATTCATTGTTTTTGTACATCTCCCAGTGCTCCATGCAGTATGTGCTCTCCTTCATACCCACCAGCAGGCTCACCCATCTTCCCACCTCCCTCCCCTCTAAAACCCTCAGTTTGTTTATCAGAGTCCACAGTAAGATTTATTTATTTGAGAGAGAGTGAGCATGTGCATGAGCTGTGGATGAGGGGCAGAGGGAGAGTGAAAACAGACTCCCCACTGAGAGGGGAGCCCAACACAGGGCTCGATCCCAGGACCCTGAGACCATGACCTGAGCTGAAACCAAGAGTTGGGCTCTCAACTGATTGAGACACCCAGGTGCCCCAGTATAGATATTTTAACAATATTTTTTTCTTCCAATCCATGATATTGGAATGTTTTTCCATTTCTTTGTGTCTTCTTCAATTTCTTTCATAAATGTTCTATATTTTTCAGAGTATAGGCCTTCTACTGCTTTGGTTGAGTTTATTCCTAGGTATCATGGTTTTTGGTATACTTCTAAATGAGATCAATTCCTTGATTTTTCTTTCTGCTGCTTCATTATTGGTGTATAGAAATGTAACAGATTTCTGTACATTGATTTTATATCCTTTGACTTTGCTGAATTCATGTATCAGTTCTACATGAACTTTTTTTGGTGGAGTCATTCAGGTTTTGTATAGAGAGTATTGTATTATCTGCAGAGGGTAAAAGTTTGACTTCTTCTTTGCTTATTTGGATGGCTTTTATTTCTTTTTGTTGTCTGATTGCTGAGACTAGGACTTCTAGTACTATGTTGAACAACAGTGGTGAGAGTGGGCATTCCTGTCATGTTTCTTACCTTAGAGGAAAAGCTCTCAGTTTTTCCCTATTGAAGATGGTCTTTCCTATATGGCCTTTATGATGTTGAGGTATGTTTCTTCTATCCCTACTTTCTTGAGGGTCTTTTATCAAGAAAAGATGCGATATTTTGTTAAATGTTTTTTCTGCATCTAATAAGAGGATCATACAGTTCTTATCCTTTCCTTTATTAATGTGGTGTATCATGTTGATTAATTTGAGGACATTGGACTACCCCTGCAAGCTCAGGAATAAATCCCACTTGATTGTGGTGAATGATCCTTTTAATGTGCTGTCGGATTCGATTTGCTAGAATCTTGTTGAGATTTTTGCCTTCGTGTTCATCAGGGTTATTGGCCTATAATTCTCTTTTTTAGTCGGGTGTTTGTCTGGTTTTGGAAGCAAGGTAATGCTGGCCTCATAGGAGGAGTCTGAAAGTTTTTCATCCATTGCTACTTTTGGGAACATTTTTAGAAGAATAGGTATTAATTCTTCAGTGTTCAGTGAATTCCCCTGGGAAGTCATCTGGCCCTGGACTTTCGTTTGTTGGGAGATTTTTGACTATAGATTCAATTTCTTTGCTGGCTATGGGCCTGTTTCATTTTTCTATTTCTTCCTATTTCAGTTTTGGTAGTTATATGTTTCTTGGAATTTATCCATTTCTTCCAGATTGCCCCATTCATTTGAATATCATTTTTCATAATAATCTCATAATTGTTTATATTTCTAGGTGTCAGTTGTTATTTCTCTTCTCTCATTTATCATTTTATTTATTTGGGTCCTTTCTCTTTTTGTTAAGTCTGGCTAGGGGCCTATCAATTTTATTAATTTTTTCAAAGAATCAGCTCCTAGTTTCATTGATCTGTTCTATGTTTTGGTCTATATAATTTTTTTTGGTCTATATCATTTATTTCTGCTTTAATCATGACATTATTTCCCTACTTCTGCTAGCTTTAGGCTTAATTTGCTTTTCTTTTTCCTGCTCCCTTAGGTGTAAGATCCAGTTGTGTATTTGAGACTTCTTGCTTCTTGTGGTAGGCCTGTATTACTATATACTTCCCTCTTAGGACAGCTTTTGCTACATCCTGAAGGTTTTGGAATATCGTGTTTTCATTTTTGTTTGCTTCTATAAGTTTTTTTATTTCTTTTTAAACTTCTTGATTAACCCACTCATTCTTTAATAGGATGTTCATTAATCCCTATATATTTGTAGTCTTTCCAAATTTTTTCTTGTGGTTGACTTTAAGTTTCATAGTGTTGTGATCTGAAAATATGAATAGTATGATCTCAATCTTTTTGTACTTGTTGAGGGCTGATTTTTGACCTAGTATCTGATCTATTCTGGAGAATGTCATGTGTGCACTCAAAACATACAAGAAACTAGAGTTTCTATATATTTGCTATTGATTGATTTATATATTTGGGTGCTGCCAAGTTAGGAGGGCATAAATATTTACAACTGTTAGATCTTCTTGTTGGACAGATCCCTTTGTTATGATATACTGTCCTTCTTCGACTGTTGTTACAGTCCTTAGTTTAAAATATTTTTTGTCTTATATAAGTATGGCTGTTGTGGCTTGCTTTTGATGTCCTTTAGCATGGTAAATGGTTCTCCATTCTCTCACTTCCAATCTGCAGATGTCTTTAGGTCTGAAATGAGTCTCTTGTATGCAGCATATAGGCAGATCTTGTTTCTTTATCCCTTCTGATACACTATATCTTTTGATTAGAGCATTTAATCCATTTAAATTCAGTGTGATTATTGATAGATATGGATGTAGTACCACTGTATTACCTGTGAAGTTGGTGTTTCTGGAGATTTTCTCTGTTCCTTTCTAGTCTTTATTGCTTTTGGTCTTTCTTTGACACTCAAAGAGTACCCTTTAATATTTCTTGCCGGGCTGGTTTAGTGGTCATGAACTCCTTTAGTTTTTGTTTGTCTGGGAAACTCTGTAACTCTCTTTGTCTTCTGAATGACAGTCTTGCTGGATAAAGTATTGTTGGTTGCATATTTTTCCCATTCAGCATGTTGGATATATATCACGCTACTCTCTTCTGGCCTGCCAAGTTTCTGTGGACTATCTGCTGCTAACCCAATTTGTCTTTCTTTGTAGGTTAGGGATTTCTTTTCCCTTGCTGCTTTCAGCATTCTTTCCTTAATATCTGTGTTTTACAAATTATACTATGATATGTCCTGGTGTTGGCCTGCTTTTGTTGATTTTTTTGGGCATTCTCTGTGCCTCCTGGTTTTGGAGTCTGTTTCCTTCCCCAGATTAGGGAAGTTTTTAGCTATAATTTGCTCAGATAAACTTTCTGCCCCCTTTTCCCTCTCTACTTCTTCTTGGATGCCTATGCTATAAATGTTATTATGCTTTATGGAGTCACTGAGTTCCCTAAGTCAACATAGGTGATGCAACATTTTCTTTCCCTCTTATTTCAACTTCATTTTTTCCCATAATATTACCTTCTGTATCTCTTATTTGTTCCTCTGCTTCTTCCATCCTTGTGGTCATTATATTCAGTCATTTTTGCAACTTAGTTATAGCATGTTTATTTCATCCTGACTAATTTTTAGGTCTTTTATCTCTGTTTCTTCTATGCTTTTCTCAAGCCCAGCTAGTATCCTTATGATTGTTGTTTTAAATTCTGGTTCAGGCATATTACTTATGTCTGTTTTGATTAGATTCCTGGCCATGAGCTCTTCTTCTTCCTTCTTTTGAGATGAATGTCTCCATCTTGGCATTTGTTTAGGTCTCTGTCTTCTGTGTGTTAGGGAAGCCTGTTATGTTTCCTGCTCCTGAAGGTAAGGCTATATTAAGAACAGGTCGTATACTGTCCAGAGTCTGGCACTTCAGGAAGTGTTTCTGGTGTGTGCTCTGCACACTCTGCTATAGTGTTTTGGTTTGTCTTTCCTTTATGTCAGTCCTCTGCAGAGTTTCTCCTTGACTGCAGTGGGGAGTGTTTGGATCTTGTCCACTGTGTGGTGGGTTTTAACTAGGTATGTTTTAGTCTGCTTGCTAAAAGAGGCTAGATCCTATTTCCCCTAGAGCTGAAGCTTTGTAGCCCTCTATTGTCTGTAGCCTTGGTGAGTGTGGGTGGTTTGTGCTGGTCTTCTGGGGGAGGGTCCCACTGCTGCTCTGTCTCTCAGGTACACTTGTCCTAGTGAAAAAGTACCTGCAGAGTGTAGCGTGGTAAGGCTTGGTGTCAGCAGGTCAGACCACTATGCACATGGACCTGTTCACTGAGGTCTATCTGTGCTGATAGGCAGGGGTAAAAATGACATCATTTGGCTCTCTCATTCTCAGAGAGGTGGATTCTTGCCTGCCACTGTTCAGGAAGCCCTCACAGAAGAGCAAACAATCTCCCCTTGAATGTCCCAGGCTTCCCTCTGATCTCTGCCTTTACCCTATCTGTGTCTGAGCTATCTGCCCACCTGGCAGCTCAGTGTTCCTGTGCTTTATCTTACACTTGCTGGTTGGGTTTCAAAACTTCAAGTTTTAGGGACTTGGTGTGGCACTGCACTGATCCTCTGGGAGAGGGTTTTGCTACACTATGGCTGGTGCCAGTTTGTCCCAGAGAGGCTATCACACAAATGTGCAGGGGAATGGAGTTTATGGTAAAATGCAGCAAAAAACCAGTATTCAGGCTAGGGGCCCTCAGCAGCCACCTCTTCTTCTTCTGTAGACAGCAACCTCTACCTTCTTATTCACTGAGCTAATTAATGGGACAGCTCAGTGGCAACTGCTGGGTCTTTTGTCTCTAGAGAGATACTGCGACACTGCTACTCTCCCAAATAGGAGAACTATCTCTCCCAGTGCAACCCAGGAGATCTTCAGACCATGTTGTCTGCTTCTAGGCCTCTGTCTTCCTTCTCTGCAGGAGCACCTCTATGCCTACAAGGCCCCACCCAGTGATGGCTCGGACTTCTACAACTTCAGACTTTGAGCTCTGCTGCTTGTAAAAACTTGCAATTATTAGCCCTCTCATTTTGCCTGCCAATGCTTTTGGGCAAGTGTTTTTCTGATGCAATATCCTGCATCCTGCTCTTTTGCTCTCTCTCTCCCTTCCTCCTTCTATTTCTCTCCACTCTCTGTGATCAGGGCTTTCTCCCCTCTGCTGCAGCACAGGTGATTCTTTTCTCCCCCAAATCATGTCTCCGTACCTCCTACCTTCCACAATGTGGCCTTTTTTCTCCCTCTAGTTGTGCACTTTGTTCTTCAGTCCCCAGATCAATTTCCTGGTTTTCAGAATGATTTGATATTTATCTAGTTGTGTTTGAGGGATAAGGCAAGCATAAGGTTCTCCTACTATTCCACCATTTTAACTCCGGGCTGGTCCCACTTGTTGTAAGCCCCACAATACCTTGTAATTGTTTCTTTTTTGTTTTGAATAGTCAATTGTTTTTATAGTCATTTGAAAATTGAGAAAAATGAATTATATTTACATACATATTTATTATTTCATTCCTTTGTTGGTATCTAGGTTTCCATCTTGTATTACTTACCATTTTCATGAAGGGCTCCCTTTAACACCATTTTTAGTAAAAAAAGATCCATCAACGTTGAATTCTTTTCACCCTTGTATGTCTGAAAACACGTGTTTTGCTTTTTTTTTTTTTTCTTTCAACATCTTGAAGAAGTTACTCCACTGTCTTCTTTAACTTCAGATACCATTTCTTCCACTTCAACCCTCACCCGCAGGACCGCACCTTGAACTTTGTCATTTATTTGTGCATTTGTCAAATTTTATTAAGCGTTCTTTATTTGTTAGACACCTTCCTATATTCTGAGGATATGACAGTAAGCTGTCATTGCAAGGGGAATTGTTAATCTGTTCTCATTCTCCTCCCTAAGGTTATTAAGAAAACAGAACTCCTGGGATTCAAACATTTTTATAGAGGGAATACCATTTATTGGTTGATAACATTGCCCTGCCACTATTATATTCAAATAGTAATTTCAGTTATTAATTTTGAGGCTTTTACAATAAAGAGTTTTAAATATATGAGAATATGGAAGAAAGATGGATACAAGTCAGATCATTTTATTCTTACTCTATTTTAATAAAAGCAAATGAGAGAACTTAAGGGGTAAATGTTTATACTCAGGGTTTTTTTCTGTAAGGAGATGCTAAAGTTTTAAATATAATTTAATAAACACTTGAAAGACACAAAGCAAAACCCATTTCATTGGGTTAATATGTGATCCTTACATCCCTACAAAAATAAAAACAAATATTATCATAATCAAGTTCTCGAAGGAGACTGTTATTTGAGATTTGCAGGAATAAAGAAAGTATAACCAATTATTCTGTTTTGAATGAACCTGCTTTAGTAATTAATTCATTTCCCCAGATATTTGTCCATTTATTGTGCTATATTACAATGTTAATATTTCTCTTTATGACTGCAATTATTATAGTTGTGCTCTGGAAAAAAACTATTAAAATATGTTCTTAATTAATTTGCATGTTCATAATTCTATTACAAGGTCCATTTAAAAAATAGTTCATTTATATATTTTCAATTCATTAATGGTATATAAATGATTTCCCTTTTATTGTTTGTTAGTTAATAGAAAATATTTAAATAGTGAAAATACCGCAAAATTATAAAGGTAAACTTTTGGAATTAGGTAAGACCATATTAACCCAGGGCACCATTTGTTAATTTCTGAACTGCTACATTTATGTGCTCTGATTATCAGTCAAGAGATATTTGATATCTTTATTCAAATAAATACTGTTGTGAATGTTTATGCTAATTGATTTTTATTCTTATTTAGATATAATGTAATTAGTGATTGGCTTCTGTTTTCCTCCCAGCCCTTGTTTCTGAGGGAGATGTCAGGGATGGGGGAGGTTTGGTGGGGAAAATCTCCCTGTAGGAACAGGGAGATGAAAGGTGGGCCCTGAGACCAGTCTCTCAGGAACAGGATAATAAGAACTAGAGCCAACTAACTGAGGTTTTCTGTGACCATCATTGCTTTTCTGCAAGTCTAGCCAGCCCCAGGACTCAGTCATTCTCATCTGTACTGAAATCTGGAGACGACAGCTATCAGTAGGTAGTGTCCAACTGTAGTCAGGCATGAGTGGATTTGAATCCTTCAGACTCCCAATTCAGTGGCAAGTTTTGCCCTACTCTTTTGATTAATTTAGAAATAAGGAGACCTTGTACCTAACAGGGTTGAATATTTTGGATCCTACTTATTTTGTTTACTTTGTGTAAAAACAGTATTTATATGAGAAAAATATCTACAAGCACTGTAAAAATTGAGAGGAAAGAGAATCGAGAAAGCAGTGGGATTTCTCAGCAGTTATATGAGTTTTTTGAATTTTCATAAAGTAGAGGAGCCAAAACTTAATAAATCTGTTTAAGTAAGGCCGGAATACTATCCAGTGGTATCGAACAATATGATATATTTAATCACAACCCTGTAGTTTTTAATACTTCTGCCTCGGCATATTATTACCTCCAGGAATATTCTGGAATATAGAAACTTTTTTGGGGCTTGGACTCAGAGTGGATTTCTAGAGCAGTTGTGTATTAAACAGATTTCCTCACTCTCGGGAGTGGGGACTCCTGGAGGAATTGTCTATCTATACTGTGACTTGCGGTAAAATTAGTGGATCTTTTATGCATCCTCCAAAAGATGACTCGTACCGACCAAGAGTTAAGTAGGATAAGACTCAGCTGTGACCATTAGTGATATATGATAATTTTCTTAAAGCATATGAAATAAAACCATCTGGTTACTATCCATTTGTCCTGGATAAATGAAAAATTATTTACCCTGCACTAAGTGAAAGTGATAAGAAATGAGTACTCTATTTCAAAATTGAATTGCCAGTCTTAATAACTTAGAGAATCTAGAAAAAAATGCAGAGTTTTTTCCTATATAGTGAACATTTTCAGCCTGGTATATCATGAATGTGCTAACTGGTTAGCTAATAAAATTGCATCTTTGTTTCAAGACTTTCTTGTAACTTTCTACTGTTATAATGTCACACTTTAATTCCTGCTTTAATTATATGTATTTCCTATATAGTTCATGAGGAATTGTTAACAAATTACATTTGGAAGTCAGAGACTGATTTTCCTAGATGAATTTGTATACTTTTCTTACACATGGAGGTGATTTTAAGGAGACATCATGAACCTTGCTAATTCACATGTGATTTGTGGGCCAGCAGCATTGATATTACTTGGGAGCTTGTTAGAAATGCAGAATCTCAAGTTCCATCCCAGACCTACTGAGTAGGTAGCTCGGCAATATGTGCTTTATCAAGCCCTCCAGATGATTCTTTTTTTTTTAAGATTTTATTTATTTATTATTTATTTGACAGACAGAGACTACAAGTGGGCAGAGAGTCAGGTAGAGAGAGACAGGGGGAAGCATTATTTATTTGACAGACAGAGATCACAAGTAGGCAGAGAGTCAGGTAGAGAGAGAGAGGAGGAAGCAGGCTCTCTCCCGAGCAGAGAGCCCGATGTGGGGCTCGATCCCAGGACCCTGGGATCATGACCTGAGCCGAAGGCAGAGGCTTTAACCCAAGCCCTCCAGATGATTCTAATGCATGTGAAAGTGTGAGAAACACTGCTTTAAGGGAGAGGTATCTTTCCTTGCAACCTTCCACCTGCCAACACTGACATTCTTCTGAGGAATATTGCTGCTGTGACTGGCAAACCTTAATCCTTAGTTAGAAAGTGTAGTATTCTTTTTCTTTATATGTGTGTCTGTAACAATTACCCAGTGTTATCAGAATAGTAAAATATAGAAATTTGTATTAGGTTGGGACTCTTGCAATGAGGAAAAAAAGAGAGAGCACATTAAAGTGATAGCTGATGATAATGGTGATTTCTAGCCCGCCCCCCGCCCCACCCCGAGTAATTCATATTTTATCCTGTGCCTGATGAGGACATTTGACTGTAGCCACAATTGCTTTTAGCTAATTATACAACAGGTGGTTTTTTTATTTAAAAAAAAAAGAAAATTCCAATAATTGTTAGAGTAAAAATAGTAAAAAGTTTTCTTTTGGACAACTGGAGTCATGTTTCACGTGTTCAGGTGGGAGGAAATCAGGGGAGAAGAGGAGATAGAGAAAGCCATTCAGTGAAAGTGCTTTTTCTTATGGCAAAAATGCCAGCAGTATGCACACTCTTGGCTTTTTATTTATTTTTAAAACTTTTTAAATTTAAATTTTAGTTAACATACAGTGCAGTATTGGTTTCTGGGGTAGAATTCAGTGATTCATCACTTTATACAACACCCAGTGCTCATTACAACAGTGCCATCCTTAATGCTCATCAGCCATCTAGACCATCCCTTACCCACCTCCCTCCATCAAACCTCAGTTTGTTCTTTAAGAGTCTCTTATGGATTGTTTCCCTCTCTCCTTTTTTTCTTTTTCCCCTTCCAATATTATTCATCTGTTTTCTTTCTTAAATTCCACTTATGAGTGAGATATTGTGGTATTTGTCTTTCTCTGACTGATTTTGCTTAGCATAATATACTCTAACTCCATTCATGTCATTGCAAATGGCAAGAGTTCATTCTTTTTGGTGGATGAGTAGTATTCCATTACACACACACAAACACACAGAGACATATACATATATGCATATATATATATATATACATATATATATATATATATATATATATAAATACACACACAACATTTTCTTTATCCATATCAGTTGTTGGACATTTGGGTGGCTCCATAGTTTGGCTATTGTTGATAATGCTGTTATAAACATTGGGGTGCATGTACCCTTTCAAATCTCTATTTTTGTATTCTTTGGGTTAAATACCTAGTGGTGCAATTCCTGGGTTGTAGGATAGTTCTATTTTTAACTTTTTGAGGGACCTCCATACTGTTCTCCATAGTGGCTGCAATGGTTTGCTTTCCCATCAACAGTGCATCACTCTTGGATTTTTAATATCCATATTATAAAACAAAAACTCTGTTAGGCACTGCAGTTATTGTCCCTTATTCATTACCTCCACAGTGGTAATTTCTTTAAACATCTATTAGATTATAAAGGAATTAATCATTACAGTCCAGAGTAGGAATTTTTCCAATTCCTAAAATCTACTTTTCATTTTGTAAATGGGGTTTTCTTCTTTTATTTATTTATTTTTAAATTTTTTTAAAAAGATTTTTTATTTATTTATTTGACAGAGATCACAAGTAGGCAGAGAGGCAGGCAGAGAGAGGAGGAAGCAGGCTCCCTTCTGAGCAGAAAGCCCGATGCGGGGTTCGATCCCAGGACCCTGGGATCATGACCTGAGCTGAAGGCAGAGGCTTTAACCCACTGAGCCACCCAGGTGCTCTGGGTTTTCTTCTTTTAAAAAGATTTCTTGCTTTTCTAAATTCTAGCCCTTACACCAGATGAATGGCTAGAATAAACTTTTGCCTTCTTCTTTTAGTCTCCCTCCCCACAAAACTAGTTACACAGTGCTTCCTTATAAATAAATTTTGAAGTGTATTATTGTTTCCATTTTAAAAAGCTTAAAAATACAAGATTTTATTACTTATAATGTATCTAAACTTCCTAATGTGCTTCCTTTCCTTTTGAGGTGTTTTCACACCTACTCTATCTAGAAAAAGCAAGTTTTAGACAATGCTTATAATTTAAGGGAACAAACGAATACCTAAACAAATTTCCAAATAGGTTCAAATATTCTTCCAAGTTATCACTTTCTTGACACACTCTTTTTGAGATAAGACAGTGTTTCTCAAGTAGTTCAGATAACAGAATTGTTGCAAGATGCTATTGCCATAACAGAAGTTTTAGAATGGTCTTTTCTGTGGCCTTGACAGCTCAATGAAATAACAGAGGCTTGACAGCCTTCACTGATATTGGAAAACAATAAAACCAATATATCCTGGAGCTGGAACATTAAATTAAATTCCCATCATGTTATCTTTGAGGGCTGTTCATTTGCTGGTTAAGAATCTCTTGGCATTTCTTTGAAACAGTATCTGATAACTCTGCTCTCTAGACATTAATTTTCCTTTTCTAACTAATTTTCCTTCTCTTACTTTTTTAAATAGCCAAACTTATGGCACAGTACTTTTAGTAAATTTCCCTACTTGGTCACTTGTAGATGTTTTTCAATTTCTGAAATAAGAAAAGTGCTTTTTAGGAAACATATGCAGTACTTAGAGAGATTTTACATCTTTTTAAAAAGATTTTATTTATTTGAAAGAGAGAGAGAGAGCACCTGCAGGTGAGCACATGAATGGGGGGAGGGACAAAAGGGGAGGGAGAAGCAGATTCCCCACTGAGCAGGGAGCTGAACACAGGGCTTGATCCCAGGACCCACAGATCATAACCTGAGTTAAAGGCAGATTCTTAACTGACTGAGGCCCCCCAGGTGCCCCAAGAGATTTTACATCTTAATCAGTGAGTAGACAGATCCAAGAAATGTGTAAGTACTATTAGATTATGCATTTTCAAATTGGTCTAAATAAAATCAGGCTAGGATATTCTGTTTTATAAACAGAGAAATCCCACAGTTGGGTCTACCATGTTAACTCACTCCTTTAGGTTGAGTAAGCTTCTTCAGTTAAATCATCTCCTTTGCTCCCAGGGTCTTCTGTTTTTCAATCAGTTTTCCTTGCTGCTGCCATGGTTATCATCCAAGCATATTGTTTCATTTCTCTGCTTTGAAGTGTTGTTGGTTCTCTATTGCAAGCAGGATAAAGTCATAATAATCTGGTTATCATAGGATGCAAATCTCTTCACAAGTTAGTTCTAATCTTCCAAAATCATTTTCTACTTCTACTCATTTCTTCTCTGTTCTAGCCACATGCAACTTCTTTGTGGTCTCTGAACAGTTCTTGTCCTGGAACATCCATGTGTTTGTTTCATGCTTTATGGCTTTTGACTAACCTCTATTCATTAGGGGCCTGTGACACTCCCATAATGACATGTAATTAACAGAGGTTTATCCTAGTTCTTACTTAAGCCAAGATCTCTAGTCTTAAAGGCTAATTCTAGAAACATGATGTCTCTTGGCAACATGGGAGAATGCATAGTGTCCATAAATCTCCTGCCTAAGGTCCTTTTATTTAGAAATTGTGTTTGTTGTGCTTTGTATAAACAAGTAGGCAACAACTTTCTCCTCAGAAGTAATGAAGTAATGGAGTTGTGATTTGAAAGCCCTGTGGACCAATAATTTTTACGCTGCTAAAAGCAATAAGAATGCTTATAATACCTCTCTCTGTCTTCCTTCACCTCAGAATGGTGACTCCTGGCCACATTGACCCGGCTGTGAGTAGCAGATGACCTCCTGTTCATTGTAGAATGAGTGATACCAGCTTTAGTGCTTTACTCTATTTGGGCACTTTAAGAATCTTACCTTCAGACAGGGGACAGAAACAATGCAAGCAATAGATGGATATTGCTTACTGCCATATTTGATAGAAAGTTCAGGAAGACTGAGTCCCTAATAGCTAGACCCTGCTCTTGTAGTTTTCTTCTCATCAAAAATAATCATAGAAAAGCATTGGCTAAAAGAAACATTCCAGTTTTGAGGAGCCAAGAATATACTCTATTCCCTTTGTATGAAATTAATAATTCTGTTTTCTGCCTGGTCATTGAAACCCTTTGAAGTTTCCTGATTTCTCCTCCCTACCAGGTACAGTACCTATCTACTGGATTGTGCTCCAGCAGCTATTTTGTATAATGCTTCTATTTTTTAAAAAAGATTTATTTATTTATTTTAGAGAGAGATTTATTTTTTATTTTGAGTGGCAGGAGGGACAGGGAGAGAGAGGGAGAGAATCTAAAGCAGATTCTCAGGGACTATGCAGCCCCGAACCTTGAGATTATGACCTGAGCTGAATCAAGAGTTAGATGCTTAAATGACTGAGCCACCCAGACGCCCCTTGTATAATGCTTCTATTACACAAGTTTTATGTTATGTATGTCATTGTTATTTTTTAACACCTCCCTCACTAACCTGTATCTCATTGTTTTGGTATTTCCAGTACTTAGTATGGTGCTTGGCCTATAGAAAGTGGATAAGTAATAGTGAATGAATGAAGGACATGGCACAAATGAACAAAAAGAAATCAGAACATTTCTAAATTCTGGTATGTTGTTAAATTTTCCTTACATATTTTATATGTAAAACAAAGTGACTTTTATAACATGTGATTTATGCACTAAGTGCTTTAAGTGACATACAGCTATCTAAGTTCCCAGTTAAATTGGGAGCACTTCTAATATATATTTCTAAAAAGTAGTAGTAGGGACTAAATGAATTTGGGTTGAATGAAATGTTTCTTGAATATTTTCACAAGAACTGGGTAAATTGTCAAGCCCATTTATTCATATAATAAGCAGTTATTGAGCACCAACTATAGGCCAGTCTTGGTACTTGGATAATGAAGATTAACAACAGTCTTTGTTGATGAAACTTATAATTTAGAGTAATTATCAAATAAATGCAGAAATAATTGTTTAGAGAATTGTATTAAGTGCTAGGAAGAAAATTACCAAATATAATGATGATTATATTTTTTCAGTCTGGGAAAGAAATAGTATTTAGAAATTGGTTGCCTCAGTATAGAAATAAAGGTATTTGGAAATTAAGTCAGGATACCTTAAAATCTCAGCAAATGCTATATAAACAGAATTCTTTTGTATTAATAAATGAAACATTGTTATAGGAACAATTTTGATAAGGGGAATGACTTATTTTCTATTGAAATTTTTTATTTCATTGCTTATACAATTTTTTATTTTATTGCTTATACAAATACAAGCAAAAATTTATATATATAAGCTCATATATATAACATCATCAAGGAGAGAATAGCCATACATTCTCAGCTTGTCAACAGCTTCCCTGTCATATGTGGTTTTCATATCATCTTTAATGCTGTTTTCTTACAAATGATAGGAGTATTGAATTGGAAGCCTATTGAAGAATTTTATTATCTTTTAAAATCTATTGTTGATGAGAATTGGGGCTGAATGCTTGCTGATAAATGTTAACAGTAATGTGAAGTGTCTACAGGAAGGCATCTATTTGTCTCTTCATCTAAACATCCTCATCATTCACGCACTGAGGGAAAATGGGTGAAGGAGGGAGAGAGTAACAGAACAATCATTAGGGCTGATTGTGTTAATAGCCATTTGACCTAGATTTCATAGACCTACTAATTTTTTGAGTATTTACTGGTTTTCCTAATTGAACTAGCATTTATGCTCTCTTAATAAGGAGATCCAGAGAAATCCAGAGAGATCTGTCTGAAATTCAGAATGTATTTCAAAGGGAAGATGATATGTGCATTCTCCACCAGTTATTATTCCTAAGCAATTCCAAGTTTTTTAAAAGATTTTATTTATTTATTTGACACAGAGAGAGAGAGATCACAAGTAGGCAGAGCAGTAGGCAGAGAGAGAGAAGGGGAAGCAGGCTCCCTGCTGAGCAGAGAGCCTGATGTGGGGCTTGATCCCAGGACCCTGAGATCATGACCTGAGCTGAAGGTAGAGACTTAACCCACTAAGTCACCCAGGTACCCCAGCAATTCCAATTTTTGATAAAGTAGTAGTTTGTGAGAGCTGAGTGTCACCAGCTTTCATTCATTTGGCAGATATTGATTGAGGACTCATTACATGTCAAGTCCTGTTCTTAGCATTGCATGTATGTAGTAAGTATTCCATGGATCTGAGGGTATAATACACACCATCATCAATCATCATGGTAATGTTAATTTTTTCTCATGTACTGCCATTGTGTTGGCTCATTTATTTATGTGGTATGTTTAGGGAGAAGTTTGCATTAAGACAATAAATATATTATATATTATATATATAATATATTATATAATATTATTGATATAGTATTATATTATATATCATATATATCAATATATTGATATAGTATTATAATATCAATATAAATCAATATAAATATTGACATAGTATTTAAATTATATTATATAACATATAATATAATATAATTTAAATACTATGTCAATATTTATATTTATGTTAAAAAGCATGAGTTTATTCTGATGTCAACATCAGTACCTTCATTTGTTCAACTTATACTTTTTCTTGAGATTATGCAGAGCACCTTATTAGTCACTCTGGAGAATTAAGGAAGAGTAGGAGAAAATATCTGTGTCAGAAAGGTCTTATTAATCTGATTGACTTCTTTCATTTGGTGATGGAAAACACAATTTTTTAAGATTTGTAAGAAATCTAAGAAAAATATTGCATGCTTACTTTACCTAAAAACACAAAGTATATGAGGTGTAGAGAGATACACATGGTCCACATGTGATTGAAGGAAAGGTGCCCTTGTGGTTAATTTTCTGAAGCTGGTGTATTATTGTACTTGAGGCACATTTACTATTTGGATATGATCTGTGAAGATGTTAGAGTAGACGCACGTTGGTTTACAAAAATCCACTGAAGTATTAGGTTCTAGAAAGAACTTCTTTTTTAACTCCTTAGACTTTCTTTAGTGAAAAGGAACTACCAGTGTTCTAAATTATAAGGTAAAGGTGATGTTATTTCATTATGAAGTAGGGACATTTACACGTATACTCTATCAACATTTACATATATACTATATCTGTGGTATACTCCATTATTTTATAGTAAATGCATTGCAATTATTTTTCTTAAAAACAACAATAAAAACTTAATTATTGATAAAAGACAATCTTTACTTCAGCCAATTCATTAGTTCCAGAACAATAAACATAATATTCCATTAGTAATAAGAAGGGGAGAGTCAATTATTCTACCATTTGGTTGAATGTCTTATAAGAAAATTCTGTGGCCTTAGAAAATAAACAAAGATAATAAGAGCTAATTCCTGAAGTACATATTATGTACCAGGAACCATTCTAAGAGTGTTACATGTATGAGCTTATTTAATTCTCCTAAAACTCCTATGAAGTAGATACCAATATTCTGATTTTCAGGTATGGCACAGAGAAGTTTAATTACTTTCTAAAGTCACATAGCTACAAAAGGTGGAACTGAGATTTGAACCTGGGGAATTTACCTTGTGAGTCTGGGGTCCTAACAAATTGCCTCTATTCAGTAACTAATTAGACTAACATTCCTGCAAAGTTTTTATACTATGTTACAATTTAAAAGAATGTATAATTTTAGACATTTTGAAAGATACTACTATAATGATAATTTTAAAATTCATACTATCATGTATAATTTTTACAACCATTTGTTAATTCTTCTTACATTTGTTTTGGGTGATTGAAAGTACAAACTGCAGAAAGAGATTTAAATGCTTTTTCATTAGTAAATGCTGCTAGTAAAATGCTGCTAGCTTGTTAGTTGATATTAGCTTTTAATGTATCCTGTTTAACCCTGAAGGAACCCTAGTACATTAGATATGTGCCTCATTTAAAAAAGGAATATATGAATATAGTTACTCTACTGTTGTTTTTATAAAAGAGTAAAATTTGAATCATAACTCTGCAGTATCTCAGTTGGCACATATGTTCCTGGCAAAGGAAAGATTAAAATTACATTGGTTTTTAAATTTCTGAAGACCAATTAGTTTGCTGATACTCATTTACATTCTTCCCTGAATGTGAGAAAGTGCTTTAATTTACTTGCAATTGATGACAGAATTATTCTAGAGGCATGTATAGAAGATTGAAAAAAATTTTTTTTCGTTTGAAGGCAAGGGTGATGTGTGTTACATTATTACCCTATCTAATTAGATAATCCATTTAAGATTTACTCTATTAAATGTCTTCATTGTTCCATTTTATGTGGATGGAGACACAATGTGGTATAGTAAAACAACTACTGGATTAGTCCTGGTTCCCAACTTAGACATTGAATCTTAAATGAAGTCATTTAACATTTGATCCTCAGTTTCTTCATTTGTAAAATGGGGCTAATAAGCCCTCCTTCCACCTTACCTAGTTGTTGTGAGGGCTGTCTGAAGCCATGCATGCAAATTTATTTTTAGGCATTTTCTGAAATGTTTAAAGGCAGTGTCTTCATTAATGAAGGTAGAGAGACATAAATTTTAGTTTAGCTTTGTTAGACATTATTTTTAAAATTATTAAACTACATATATATACACATACATATATTTAGTAATGTTTTTATTGCAGTATAATTTACATATCATAAATTTTTCTAGCTAATGTGTACAATTACATTATTTTAGTAAGTTTACAGAATTGTCCAAGTATTACCATAATCCAATTTTTAGAATATTTTTGTCAACCCCAAAGATCCTCTATTCCCATTTTTAGTTATTCCCTATTTCCACTTCTAGTCCCAGGCAGCCACTAATCTAAGTTCTGTATTTGTGGGTTTAACTTTTCTTGACATTTCATTTACATGGTCTTTCCTGTGGCGCCTGGGTGGCTCAGCTGGTTGAGTGTCTGCCTTTGGCTCAGGTCATGATCACAGGGTTCCTGGGGGTTGAGCCCCATGTCGGGCTCTCTGATCAGTGGAAAGTCTGCTTCTTCCTCTGCCTCTCCCCAGCTTGTGCCCTCTCCCTCTCTCTCTGTCAAATAAATAAGTAAATCTTAAAAAAAAAATGGTGTTTCTTGTATTGCTTCTTTTACTGTGTAGAATAATTTTGAGGTTCATCCATGTTGTAGTTTTGTATCAGTACTTTTTCTTTTTTTAATGCTGAGTAATATTCCATTACATAGATACACCACATATTCTTTAATTCATTCATCAGTTGAGGGACATTTGGGTTGTTTCCACTTTTTGGCCATTATGAATAATGTAGTTATGGACAATGTATACAAGTTTTTATGTGGACATAGGCTTTTATATTGAACTGTACCTATGCTGATACTTGGATGGAAATTTGATTTCATTCACCATATGTAGTGTTTCAAGTGGAAAGACTATAAAGAATTTAGCATATTTTCCTCATAGTTATATAACAGATGGGTTATGAATTGGCAACCCTCAGTAAGGTATTTTTTTTCTCTTACATATGAATGAAGCCTTATCTTTATAATATACAACAACCTTATTTTTTCTGTAAGAGTTATTTCCTTTCTCCTGGTGTTTTCTTTTTTGTTTGTTTGTTTTTTTGCATAAAACTAAATGACTTTCTATAGGGACTTTGTAAGTTGAGTCTACTCTGAAAACTCAGACCCTGATTTGATACCTTCCCTTTCCTTAGCCTTTTAATTTACAGACCTACCTCATTTTATTGTGCTTCACTTTTTGGCATTTCACAGGATGTTGTGTTTTTTAGAAATTGAAAGTTTATGGCAATTCTGTGTCAAGCAAGTCTGTTGGCACCATTTGCTCACTACCTGTCTCTATCTCACATTTTGTAATTCTTGCAATATTTGAGACTTTTTTTTGCCATTATTATATTATTCGGTGATATGTGATCAGTGATTTTTGATGTTAACTATTGTAATTGTTTTGGGGCACCATGAGGTGGGACTGTATAAGATGGCAAACTTAATAAATGTTTTGTGTGTTTTGAATGCTACTCACTGGCCATTCTCCAGTCTGTCTCCCTTTACTCTGACCACCTATTCCCTGTGACACAACAGTATTGAAATTAGGCTGATTAATAACCCTACAATGGCCTCTAAGTGTTCAAGTGAAAAGAAGAGTGCACAGCTCTTACTTTAAATTAAAGGTAGAAATGATTAATCTTAGTGAAGAAGGCATGTCAAAACCTAGATAGGCTGAAAACTAGGCCTCCTGTGCCAAACAGCCAAGTTTTGAAAGCAAAGGAAAGGTTCTTGAAGGAAATTAAGTGCTGCTACAGTGAATATATGCATAAGAAAGATGAAACAGCCTTTTTGCTGATATGGAAAAAGGTTAGTGGTCTGGATAGAAGGTCCAACCAGCCACAACATTCCCTTGTGGTATAGTCTAATCCAGAACAAAGCCCTAACTCTCTTTAATTCTATGAAGGCAAAGAGAGGTAAAGAAGCTGCAGAGGAGAAGTTTGAAGCTAGCAGAGGCTGGTTCATGAGGTTTAAGGAAAGAAACCATCTCTGTAACGTAAAAGTACAAGGTTAAGGAAGCAGCAAGTTATTTAGAAGATGGAACTAAGATAATTAACGAGGGTGGCTACATTCAGCAGCAGATTTTCTGCTTACTGGAAGAAAAATCTATTGGAAGAAGATGGCATCTAGGACTTTGATAGCTAGAGAGGAGAAGTCAATGCCCAGCTTCAAAGCTTCAAAGGACAGGCTGACTCTCTTAGGGGTTAATGCAGCTGGTGACATTAAGTTGAAGCCAGCGTTCCTTTATTGTTCTGAATATCCTAGGGCCCTTAAGAATTATGCTTAATATACTCTGCCTGTGCTCTGGAAATGGAAAAGCAAAGCGGGTGGTAACATCTCTTTACAGCATGGTTTACTGAATATTTTAAGCCTACTATTGAGAACTACTGCTCAGAAAAAGTTGAGAACTACTGCTCAGAAAAAGATTCCTTTTAAAATACTACCACTCTCCACTTCCTCATATCAGGGATATCATATGATAGTTGTCTTTCTCTGATTGACTTATTTCACTAAGCATGATACCCTCTAGTGCCATCCACGTCGTTGCGAATGGCAAGATTTCATTTCTTTTGATGGCTGCGTAGTATTCCATTGTGTATATATACCACATCTTCTTTATCCATTCATCTGTTGATGGACATCTAGGCTCTTTCCATAGTTTGGCTATTGTAGACATTGCTGCTATAAACATTCGGGTGCACGTGCCCCTTCGGATCACTACGTTTGTATCTTTAGGGTAAATACCCAGTAGTGCAATTGCTGGGTCATAGGGTAGTTCTA